>JADBJO010006883.1:82500-106958 GCA_016801955.1 Conus betulinus
GAACCTTAGTTGTAGCATGAATGTGCATGTGGGGAGTGAGAGTGGGAGAATGAACCTTAGTTGTAGCATAGGTGTGCATGTGGGGATTGGGAGTGGGAGAATGAACCTTAGTTGTAGCGTGGGTTTGGTGCATGTGGGAATTGGGAGAGGGAGAATGAACCTTAGTTGTATCATGGGTGTGCATGTAGAGACTGGGAGTGGGAGAATGAACCTTAGTTGTAGCATGGGTGTGCATGTGGGGATTAGGAGTGGGAGAATGAACCTTAATTGTAGCATGGGTTTGGTGTGTGTGGGGATTGGGAGTGGGAGAATGAACCTTAGTTGTAGCATGGGTGTGCATGTTGGGATTGGGAGTGGGAGAAAGAACCGTAGTTGTAGCATAGGTGTGCATGTGGGGATTGGGAGTGGGAGAAAGAATTAGTTGTAGCATGGGTGTGCATGTGGGGATTGGGAGTGGGAGAAAGAACATTAGTTGTAGCATGGGTGTGCATGTGGGGATTGGGAGTGGGAGAATGAACCTTAGTTGTAGCTTGGGTGTGCATGTGGAGATTGGGAGTGGGAGAATGAACCTTAATTGTAGCATAGGTGTGCATGTGGGGATTGGGAGTGGGAGAATGAACCTTAATTGTAGCATGGGTTTTTGGTGCGTGTGGGGATTGGGAGTGGGAGAATGAACCTTAGTTGTATCATGGGTTTGGTGCGTGTGGGAATTGGGAGTGGGAGTGGGAGAATGAACCTTAGTTGTAGCATGGGTGTGCATGTGGAGATTGGGACTGGGAGTGGGAGAATGAACCTTAGTTGTAGCAAGGGTTTGGTGCGTGTGGGGATTGGGAGTGGGAGAATGAACCGTAGTTGTAGCATTGGTGTGCATGTGGGGATTGGGATTGGGAGTGGGAGAATGAACCGTAGTTGGAGCATGGGTGTGTATGTGGGGATTGGGAGTGGGAGAATGAACCGTAGTTGTAGCATGGGTTTGGTGCATGTGTGGGGATTGGGAGTGGGAGAATGAACCTGAGTTGTAGCATGGGTGTGCATGTGGGATTGGGAGTGGGAGAATGAACCTTAGTTGTAGCATGGGTGTACATGTGGGGATTGGGAGTGAGAGAATGAACCTTTGTCATATCATGAGTTTGGTGCATGTGGGGATTGGGAGTGGGAGAATGAACCTTTGTTGTATCATGGGGATTGGGAGTGGGGGTGGGAGAAAGCAGGGGTTAGATAGATGGGAAGGGGTGGATGGGGTGAAGCCCAACTCAAGAAGGAATCAAAATTCAAAACGGATCAGACAAGAAACACTTTCTCATTCGAAGTTATCTGAAGACATGTACTTGTCTTAGTGGGAAACATGTTCAAGATCTTCAGCTTCTTGTGGGCTATATCAGCAAACCATAGTACACTGGCCTAAACTAAGACTAAAAACATGCACACTGGTGAGCATGAAAATGCCTACTGATGCCTTCAAAGATCAGAAGAAAAAGGAGGTAGGAAACTCCGCATACTCTGGCAGACCAGTGGACAACATTGCAAACACTGACCATTAACTGACTTGCTGCGCAACAGGAGTGTTAAGAAAAAACTTTTATCTTGTCTTCCTTCTGCAGTGCGACCCTTGGCAACTGAAGACCATGTACAAGAAGAAGCTGGATCCCAATAACATGAAATGCCTGTTAAACACATTTTGACTTCCGACGAAACAACTGCATGCAAGATAAATAGGCAAAACAAAAATCCAAGCCAGTGCCCGCTTCAGCCATCATCTATAAACAGCTTTTCCGCTGACCAGGCCATGTACTTGCAGCATCAAACTGCAAGACTTGGCCAGCAAGTGTTTCTTTGGCTGTGGTCCAGTGAAAAAAATGAACAATCCAGAATCAGCTCATGCCACACAGCGGGCAGTATTTATAGCCAGCTGTGACCTTCTCTGTTTTTACATGTCTGTCTGTCTCTTGACTTCTCTGTCACTCTCTAAGACTCCACCTCCATCTTCATCGGTCTGTCTTTTTTTTTTCATTTTTCTGTCTATGTCTGTCCATCTTTCTCTCCTTCTTTTGACCTATTTTTTGTTAATACCTCCACCCCCCTCCCGTTTTCTTCCCATTTCATAGTTTTCATGATTCCGTGGTGTAAAAAAAATTGCTTTAAGCTTATAATCTCTCTGCCCAAGACAAAATATTTGCATTTGTATGAGTACACATTTTGGAAGTGCATGTCTCTGTGTTTGTGTTCATTCCTTTGTTCTTTACATTTAATAGCTATCCCTGTTTATATACACCAGTACACAGAGATGTATCTGAAACTATACATGGATATGTCAAAATACGATACCACTGAGTCTAATGCATTTATTATAATGTATGTGTGTGTGTGTGTGTGTGTGTGTGTGTGTGTGTGTGTGTGTGTGTGCATGTGTGTGTGTGTGTGTGTGTGTGTGCGTGTGTGTGTGTGTGTGCGCGCACGCGCGCACATGTATGTGAACATGTCTGCATGTTTATGTACACGCGCATGCGCGAGTGTATGTGTGCCCACTTGCATCTGCATGCGAGCATGCCGGTATGAATGAGTAAAGGTGTACAGGAAACAAAGGTGAGTTCAGGAAACAAAGGTGTGTACAGCAAACAAAGGTGTGTTCAGGAATGGAAGGTGTGTACAGGAAACAATGGTGTGTACTGGAATCAAGGTGTGTTCAGTAATCAAAGGTGTGTACAGGAATCAAAAGGTATGTACAGGAAACAAAGGTGTGTACAGAAATCAAAGGTGTGTTCAGTAATCAAAGGTAACTACAGGAATCAAAGGTGTGTTCAGTAATCAAAGGTGTGTACAGGAAACAAAGGTGTGTTCAGTAATCAAAGGTAACTACAGGAATCAAAGGTGTGTTCAGTAATCAAAGGTGTGTACAGGAAACAAAGGTGTGTTCAGGAATCAAAGGTGTGTTCAGGAAACAAAGGTGTGTTCAGGAATCAAATCAAAGGCGTGCTCAGGAATCAAAGGTGTGTTCAGGAATCAAATCAAAGGTGTGTTCAGGAATCAAATCAAAGGTGTGTTCAGGAATCAAAGGTGTGTGTTCAGGAATCAAATCAAAGGTGTGTTCAGGAATCAAATCAAAGGTGTGTTCAGGAAACAAAGTGTGTTCAGGAATCAAAGGTGTGTACACCGACTCCTCATTTTCAAACTTCTATCATGATGGATGGGGAGGGGGAAGGAGGGAATAGCCCATATGGAGGGGGGGGAGTTGGGGTGTGTGGTTCTTATGAACACTGCGCACTATCTAAAGCTGAGGACAGTGAGTCGGTGCATGAGGGGAGGCAAAGTGGAAAGCAGTTCAAGCAAACTTCTTCAGATTCCTCTCGTTCATTTTACCTATAAACCTTTTCCTTTACAATGAGATTAACTCATCATTTCTGCTTCTTTTCACTTCATCCCCATAACACAATATTTGCATCTGTCACATGTTTCTGCACTAGTTTCTTCTTGTTTTTTTCTTAAATCATTGTTGTCTTTCAGGGTTAGGCATATTAAAAAAAAAAACGAATGATCTTAAAGAAAAAAAAAATTCAAAGGGTCTGCTGGAAGACCAAGATATATGGAAGATTTGGCATATCTGAAATCACTTACTTTTCCTTAGGATCCATCGTTGCAGGGAAGACCACTCTGTCTGCCCATCCCAGAGAGGTAACACTATGTAGTCACAGTCAGTAGCGGCCATGGTATCACTGCAGACCACCAGCCGCTGACCAGAGGGAGCTGTTGCATACAGCCCGCTGTACCTGTCAACTACAGCATCTATCCTGCAGGGAATTCACCCTCCACTTTTTGGATCCATTCTTGCCCTTTGACATCTTGAAAGAACAGAGCTTCTTCAGCATTCACTGTCTTCTCTGTCACCTCCAGCATCAAGGCGTAGTCATGCAACCACTGAACAGCCCATCTGATGAACTTTCTCTCTGATGACACTTCAATGACCTGCATTTCTTCATGGTCAGTCTTCTCCAATTCTTCTTTATCAGGAATACGAACATTGGCTGAAGTATCAACATCTTGTTTTATGTCACGATTAATCCTTCCAATTTTCAAAGCAAGGTATTCACATGCATACATGGGCAGTGGGACAAAGCGTTGTGCTCTTTTCAACTTTTCTAACTCACTGTGTATTTCATCCTTGATTTCAGAAGGGCACAGATGTTCCAGTTTCCGTTGATGAAGACACAGACAACTTTTTTAGGATAATTGTCTCTGAAAGACTTGAATGTGTCCTCCAGACCTGGGTCTTCCTCTCCAACTTCTATAATTTCACGGTGAAAAAGTTCCTCCAAAGTGGAGGACACATCCTCTGGTGAGCCTTCTGTGACGGTTATATACCCCTCATGTAGTGTTTTATCAGCCTGCTCAATCCTGCATCTTTTATCCATGAGCTTTGACTTGAACTTATCCACTAGGCTACTGTTCAGCTGAAGGAGCTGTGCCAAATCTTCAGGGATTCGGTATATTTTCTTTCTGTGCTGACTATCAGACCCACTATCCTCCGTCTGCATTCGTCTGTCAGCACCTGGATAGTTCCTTGCGGTATTTGGTGACACGGTCGCAGGGTTCTGTGTATTATTGTCAGTTGTTCTGTCATCCATCTCCTGTGATTCTGGTTCTGTCAATGTGTCTGGACTCTTATTCTGTCTTGTTCTGCTGGACTCTGATTTCTGTCTTGTCCTCCTTGGCCCTGATTTCTGTCTTGCCCTGCTAGGCCCTGATTTCTGTCTTGTCCTCCTTGGCCTTGATTTCTGTCTTGTCTTGCTGGGCCCTGATTTCTGTCTTGTCTTGCTGGGTCCTGATTTCTGTCTTGTCTTGCTGGGTCCTGATTTCTGTCTTGTCCTGCTGGGTCCTGATTTCTGTCTTGTCCTGCTGGGTCCTGATTTCTGTCTGGTCCTCCTTGGCCCTGATTTCTGTCTTGTCCTCCTTGGCCCTGATTTCTGTCTTGTCCTGCCAGACCCTGATTTCTGTCTGGTCCTCCTTGGCCCTGATTTCTGTCTTGTCCTTCTAGGCCCTGATTTCTGTCTTGTCCTGCTAGGCCCTGATTTCTGTCTTGTTCTCCTTGGTCCTGATTTCTATCTTGTTCTTCTAGGCCCTGATTTTCATCTTGTCCTCCTTGGCCCTGATTTCTGTCTTGTCCTCCTTGGCCCTGATTTCGGTCTTGTCCTGCTAGGCTCTGATTTCTGTCTTGTCCTGCTAGGCCCTGATTTCTGTCTTGCCCTGCTTGGCCCTGATTTTTGTCTTGCCCTGCTTGGCTCTCACTTTCATGCGGATTGACCACTCCTCCTTGTTTCATTGCATCTGTTTCTGTCCTTGTCACCGATTCGCTGACAGGCTCTTCACTAACATTAATTGGACCATCTTCTGATGAGCTAAGAACTTCATCTCTTCCAGGGTTTTCCAACAAATTCTGTTTCTCTGCATCTGCACCTTCTGAGGATTGAGAGATATTGCGTGCCTGACTGTTCGTGTTCAAAGTCCCAGGGTCAAGATTCTGTAAATTCTGTTTCTCTGCATCTGCACCTTCTGAGGATTGAGAGATATTGCGTGCCTGACTGTTCGCATTCAAAGTCCCAGGGTCAAGATTCTGAATGTCTTTTTGTGATGCTGAAGGTGAGCCTTGCACATCAGAAGTCTTTCTGTCCTCACTGTTCTGTGAAGTGGTGTTTCTGGTCATACCCATTTTTGACTCGGTACTCGCTGGCATCTTTTGTGAACCTCCTCCTTCCTGGACCTTGTTTGTGACACTGCATGTAGCTTTTTGCCCGTAACTATGGACTGGAAGACAAACTTTACTTGATATTCTATTTCCATCTCTCACACATGAGCTCAACCCAGCAGATTCAGTACCTCCGCAGTGCACCTTGTCCTCTCTACGGTTGTCGGTGATGTGATTCCCGGGCATTCCAGACAATTTGTTATCAGCACTGTCTGCAGTTATGTCTGCTGGATTCTGATTCTGAAGTGTTGTCAGTGGTTGTAAATTTTTATTTTCACCAGCTACCCCTGCCCCATAATGCATGACTGGAGATGCTTGAACTGAATGCAAGCCTACATATGAAGGCCTGATTGGAGATGCTGGAACTGAATGTGAGCTTTCAGATGAAGGCCCAACTGGAATAACTGAAACTGAATGCGAGCTTCCAGATGAAGACCTGATTGAAGATGCTGGAACTGAATGCGAGCTTCCATATGAAGGCCAGATTGGAGATGCTGGAACTGAATGCGAGCTTCCAGATGAAGGCCCGACTGGAATAACTGAAACTGAATGAGAGCTTCCAGATGAAGACCTGATTGGAGATACTGGAACTGAATGCGAGCTTCCAGATGAAGGATGAGTAGAATGTTTTGCACCTTGGTCATATTGATCACTGCCAAGGTTTCTTCCATGTGGCAAAGATCCCGCCCCCTCAGGGGGCACATCAGTGTGGTCCCCTGGCTCAGCACTCATCTTTCACTGTGATGTTGTCAATAGCTTCCCAAAACAGCCATCACCTCTCTCATGTGATTTTTCTCCTGATGTCTCCACAGCACCTGCACAAAGACAAAACACAAAGTGACGGTCTCCTTTTTTCAAAAAACTCATTACATTACTCTTAGGACTCTCCTCTGTGTGTGTGTGTGTGTGTGTGTGTGTGTGTGTGTGTGTGTGTGTGTGTGTGTGTGTGTGTACGTCTGTGTGTGTCTGCGTCTGTGTGTGTCTGCGTCTGTGTGTGTGTGTGTGTGTGTGTGTGTGTGTGTGTGTGTATGTGTGTGTGTGCGTGCGCGTGTGCAAGTGTGTATGTGTGCGTGTGTCTGCATGTAGCGTATTGTCAGCCCTTGTGGACTTGAAATTACATGAAGAGTGGAGAGAAACATTTTCAATATCATCCACTAGAAAACAATTGTCTAATTGTTTTACTTTAATTTCTTGACCAAGTCTGCAGCTGTCTATACCTAGTGGGTCTGGTTCTTCTTCTTCTTCAGCGTTCCAGTATCTGGTAGCGTGTGAACTCGTTTTACCCTGTTGGGATACTCACACTATACTTGAGAGTATAGTCAGTTCACTCCGACTTTTCGTTGAGTGCAGAAATTTGTATGGCTTTTCATGCTCCTGTACTGTCTTCATTTTTTTTTCAATTTCCATTCTATAGCCATGTCTATGGCAGATTCCTTAAAAATTAACATCAGCAAGTTTACCATATGCTATGTCTTGTCTTATTTTACTTCATTCAAGACCTCAATCACATTCATGGCAAGCAACGTATCTATGGGGGAAAAGGGGTATCTCTGACCAAAGAACAGGGAGTCAACAGAGAGTCAGACAGCAGAAAGGAGACTGACAAACACTTAATCCGGATCTTGCACTCCTAATCTGATTCCTACTCAAACAGAACCTCACATCTGTTGTGCCTGGGACCCCCAGCAGAGCAGAACATCTCTCTGTAATTGAAAGTGAACAGTAAAAGCAGAGGAAACACACAGTGTCAGTGCTCTGAATGTCACAAAAAGTGCGTCTGTCAAAAACAGACTATACCCTTCTGTCCAGCCTTTTGTTCTACAGCACAGAAAGAGTGCAGATAATCATTCAAACACCAACTGATCTGCTGTAGAGATATGACTTCAGTCTGATCATCAGATCAGTGCACATGCTGTGTTTAATTCATAGGCCAAATTACAGTAACAGTGAAATTAGGATTGAGAACAATGTGTCATATGAACTCTTAACATCGTAATAGAGAACAACAACAAAAGTCATAGTCCTGACGAGTTTTCGATGTTCATTTATCTTTGGATGCTGCTCTTCTTTAGCTTTAGGTTTTCACCAAAAAAAAAAAAAAATCTTTAAAAATCAACAGCTGAGGTGCACATTCTTTTCCATTTTTAAAAAAATCATACCTTCCAAAGAAAAACAGAACTCTGGTATGAATTAAAAACTGAAGGGAAAAAAAATTAAAGCTAAAAAAAGAAAAAGCACACACACACACACACACACACACACACACACACACACACACACACACACACACACACACACAAAATCAAAAAAAAACCTCACATCATGATGCAGAGACAGAAGCATAGTCTGAAATTGCCATAGGAACCAGTACAGACCTGTGTGACCCACAAAATACAGACACACTACTGAAAGGTCTCTTTAACAGGTAAGGATCTGCAGGACCCATGAAGTACAACTTGGCTGGTGAAAAACAAGGCATGGTAAAGATGAATAAACATTCTGTGCATGACTGCAAAAATGCTCAACCTGTGTGTCGACGAAACAACTGATTATGCTTATTTTTTTGTGACTGTGTAAAACAGTGAAACCCCCAAATGAAGATTACTTGAATGTAACACGTTTTACTGAAATATTTTTGTCCCCAGCATAGTTGATTTACCTCCTGCCAAAAAAAACCCCAAACTTCCTGGGCCCCTGAAAAAAAGAAGAAATTTCTAGTTTCCAGGGAAAAGATGATCATAGGATCGACCTTAAAAGATACAAAACTGAGTCAAATGTCCAGAAATTCAATTGTCGGATGTGTGTTCTTTAATAATAAAGTGGATGGAAAAGGTTGTGTGTGTGTGTGTGTGTGTGTGTGTGTAATGAGTGCGTGTGTGTGCATGTATGCACATGTGTGTGTATGTGCATGCATGCATGCATGTGTGTGTGTGTGTGTGTGTGTGTGTGTGTGTGTGTGTGTGTGTGTGTGTGTGTGTGTGTGTGTTGAAAGTTACAATGTTTCTCAGAGGGGAGGGGGGGAGGGGGGTTCTTTCTTTTTGTGCACTTTCACTTCTTGTACATCAGCATCATCAACATAATCATCAGTCCCTTGACCCAAGTGTCATCGGGGCACCACTTGAACTGATAATTCTCTCCTTATCTATCCCCTGCTTCTCTCTGACAATTGCCGAAGGTCAGACCTGTCCATTCCTGGATGATGTCCTCCCACCTCTTTCTCTGTCTGCCCCTTCATCTGTTTCCCGCTACAGCGCCCAACAAGACAGTTTTTCTGAAGGCCGATTGATTGAAAGATGTGACGCCAGAGATGTACATGTATACATATTCATATATAAACATGGTATTATCATATATGCCATGAAGTTTGTCCTGGCTTGTCCCTCCACTGCAGATGAATGCAGTGTCTCCTGCCTAGGCACTGCTTCATATTTCATCCTTTAGACAGACAATTTTAAATATTAATGTTTAGAGCACCGCCAATATTCAAAATTTGTTCAGATTTCCACCTGCAGTTGCCTCACTTTGCAACTGGATCTAACTTTGGATCCAGTCTCTAAAGTTTTCTCTGAATCGCTTGCTCCTTGAGTTATAAATATGTGACAAACTGGTTGCCATGCAGTTTTGGCTATGACTTTAGTTAAAATCAAACCATTTTTTCTGGCTACAGATAGTTTCATGATGGACTCTGAACAACACAAATTTTGAATTTCCTCACTTAAGCATTTTTCTGGTAATACATATTCAAACATATACCTTGGCTTATAGAGTTAACAATGCAAAAAGCCAAGTCTGGGTCCATATCTGTATTAATAGTTAACCTGTTGCAAAAAGCCAAGTCTGGGTCCATATCTGTATTAATAGTTACTCTGTTTATTTACATTCAGCATGCCCAAGCCTAGGCAAATTTTGCATTTCATTTTGGAGTTATCACACTTTAATTACATTTTGTTCCATCTGCAATTCAGTTCAAGTCTTTTTTCTTCTTCCTACATGCCTTGAATTAGAATGAGACAGCCTCAGGCCCGTTATTCAACTGTTTTGATCCTGAAAGCTGTGGATTCCACAACGTGCACATAAATTACAGGGTGTATAAAGACTCACAAATTGAAAACTGTCTTTTCAACATCAAGTTTGTGGTAGATTTGTAGTGCTACAGTCTCACTAATAAGATTTACCATTTACAAACAAAAGTAGCTGATGACCAGACTGCGATAAACTGTTTACAAAGTGGTTGTAAAGGTGTTAAGAGTAACTCCACCTCAATGAGCAGAGATATTCCATCCTTGTTGAGGCATTTATATCTCAATGTCAATCACTAGGGATGTTGAAGTGACATATTTCATATCTGACATTACAGAGGAAATCTTTAGAACTTGATACTGAATTCGGATCCACCTTTTCAAAAATGCTCTAGCTGAATTATCAGAAGTTCTTGCTTTGAAACAAATTGGTGATCAAAACATAGCTGAACATAAAAACCTTTATACGCTCATAGCAAACATTGGTTAAAAAAAAAAAAAAAAATGAATAGTGACTTGACAGCTGATGCGCTTAAAGTTTATCTGCAATATGAAACATGACTAAATAAGCAAAAGGAAAGAAAAAAACAATGAAAAACAGGAACAGAGCATTGGTTGTATCTTATGTTAATCAGTTCATTATTGCTTTAAGGTAAGTTTGGATATTAAAAAAAAAATTGAAACTAAATCTGGATACTAACCACTAAAAAAAAAAGTCAAAAAGGAACAATATCATCACCACTTTTTTTTCCTGCGACAGACTATTGACAAAGACTCAAGAACAAAATTTGACAAAGAAACAAAAAACAGCACACTTGGGTTACACAGCAAGAGTTTCATAGGTCTGTACAGTGACTCTCTAGGTAACTCTTTTCCTAAGTAAAACAGTGGCCAGCTAAAAAATAACTGCCTTTTATTTAAACATGAAGAGAAAAATACAAAAGAAGCTAATAAACATGGGTTACATCAGATTCATAGCTCACTTGGAACTTCTTTTTTTTTAATCAAATCCAGTCCCTCAAACACTTGAGCCAATGCAACCCAGCTATAAGATGAGGACATCGCTGTCAAAGATATCTGCGCCAAACCATGATAATGAAATCTCCAAGAAAACGTTTTTCATGATGAAAGGCAGATAGAATCGGTCTAAGTGTAGGCAGCTGACGTGAAATTGATTCTGCGACTAATATGTGATTGTGTGTGTGTGTGTGTGTGTGTGTGTGTGTGTGTGTGTGTGTGTGTGTGTGTGTGTATGACTCTGTGTGTGTGTGTGTGTGTGTGTGTGTGTGTGTGTGTGTTTGTACGTGTGTGTGTGTGTGTGTGTGTGTGTGTGTGTGTGTGTGTTTGTGTGCGTGTGCATGCGCATGCGTGCATGTGTGTGTATGTGTGTGTACACGCTTGCTGTTGTGTCCATTGTTGTGAGACAATGCATGTGGGATCGTGTGTTTTGTGTTATGTGTGTGTGTGTGTGTGTGTGTGTGTGTGTGTGTATGTGTGTGTGTGTGTGTATGTGTGTGTGTGTGTGTGCGTGGGTGGGTGTCAACATGCACCCTTGTTTGTAGGTGCATGGTACTTATTGTAATATTCATCTTCCTATTGGTTTCATTTATGTTTTCTTTAACTTTTCTCTGTTTGTAAGCGCTTAGGGCTTATGATTTAAGATTAAGCACCAGAAATAAAACATTACTATTATTATAAGAAATGTGCACCCCAGTGCGCTGAAGCTCTCACCTGTACCTCCCAAAACTTTGTGAACAAAAGGGTGCTCCCAGACAACTGGACCAAGGCAAATGTAATCTGTTCTCCAGTGTTCAAGAAAGGGGACAAACACTTGTTTGAAAACTACAGGCTTTTGTGATGTCAGTGTTACGAAAAACTGCTAAAGCACACTATTTGTAGCCACCTGATAACACACCTCAACAGCAACAACAGAAGCTCAGTAGACTAAACCGTGGATTCACAGAGAGTTTCTGCTCGCTGGAACAGTGCACCACTTCTTCATTGCTTCAGCTTAGGAGAAGAAAACAACAACAACAACAACAACAACAAAAAAAAACTCATGTTATCTTTGTGGATGCTCAGAAGATTTGAAAAATGAGAAAATTATAACAAAAAAAAAAAAAAAAAAAACAGAATAAAAACATTCAATGTTTCAGTCATAGACCATACTTCAGACTGAAGCCCAGACTTTCCAGCATGACGGTCTATTGAGTGTGATCCTCTGCCTTTGACAAGAACTTGCCAGAATGAGAACGTTGTCCAGGTAGAAGACTGTATGGGTTCCTTCCGATCATAGGAACAGCACAAAGGGCATGGTCACCCTTGTACAAGTTTGCAGCCTTGTTGAAAGTCTGAAGTGAAGGCAGCATTCATGATATGTTTGTCCTAACCAGGTAAACTGAAAAAAAATGATGGTGTCTGGGGTGCATAGGCACATGAAAATATGCATGCTGTAAGTCCGGACACGCACGCCAGCTGCCTGGCTGAATCAGCTGGAACATGTCTCTAATGATGGTCATGATGAACCAAGGGTGTGCAAAAACAGGTGAAAGGTTTTAGGTTTATATCAGATCTTCACTTCCTATCTTGGTGTACACATTGACCATAAGCTGTCTTTTAGTCAACATACTGACAGTATCTTCAAAAAAGCAAATCAAAAGTTGTTTCTGTTCAGAAAATTACATAGTTTTAATCATGTCAGTCTACTTGTACAAGAAAAGGTATACGTAAGTTCTACAAAGTCTAATGTCATTCAACATTACTGTCTGGTTTGGAAATCTTTCAGAGAAAGATCGAGCAAAGCTCACCAGAATTGTCAATCAGGCAAGTAAGTTTATATGGAAAAAGCAATTTGCTCTCAGAAAAGTCTGTACTGTTTCTGTAATCAGGAAATCTGCGAATATTACCTCTGACCCCTCACACCCACTCCACTGCCAGTTTGAAAAACTTCCATCAGGAAGATGCTACAGAATGCCCAGAGCACAGAAGAATGTCTTCAAGAAGTCTTTTTATACCAAGTGCCATTGGCATTTTAAACTAAAGCCTGTGATTGACTGCCATGACCCTTGTCTCTCATACATGAACAGTTCAGTTTGCAATATTACGCTTTTACTGTGACTATGACTCTGTGTGTGTGTGTGTGTGTGTGTGGTGTGTGTGTGTGTGTGTGTGTGTGTGTGTGTGTGCCTCTGTGTGTGAGTGTATATGTGTGTGTGTGTGTGTGTGTGTGTGGTACACACGTGTGTGTTCTAGTGTTTGGGCGTTGGTGCGGGTGAGTTTGTGTTTTTATGTATTGTTTTTATAATCTATGTAATACTTTATTTCTTACGGATTTAATGTTTATTTCATGTATGTATGCATGTGTGTGTGTGTGCGTGTGTGTGTGTGAGTGTGTGTGTGAGTGTGTGTGTGAGTGTGTGTATGTGTATGTGTGTGTTGTGTTTTTATGTATGTATTTGTTTTTAATCTATGTAATGCTTTATGTCTTACGGATTTAATGTTTATTTCATGTGTGTATGCATATGTGTGTGTGTGTGTGTGTGTGTGTGTGTGTGTGTGTGTGTGTGCATGTGTGTGCGTGTGTGTGTGCATGTGTGTGTGTGGGGGGGGGGGGGGGGGGGGGGGTGGGGGTGGGGGGGTTGGGGTGTGTGAGTGTTGATGCATATATAAATACATATACTAACGCGGGTTTTATATAATGATTTGTAATGTCTTTTTGTAATGTCTTATGTACTTGTAAAATGATGAGGAGCAGAAGAAAAATTTCCGATGGACAATAAAGTTGATTGAATTGATTGAACTGGATTGAATTGAATTCTTCAGCACTAAAAACACCCTGCTGAAAAAATCTGACAGTTTTCTTCTATTAGCTCCATTTTCATAAGGTCTGTCACTCTTTGTTTTCACCTGCTGCTGCTGCCTTCAGATGTCCGTTTGCATTCATTTAGACATTAACTTTTAGCTGATGGCGTGCACAACTCCGTGCATTGCTCATAACTCTGCTGCATACAGCACGCATGGTGCCGTGCACAAACTGAGAGCTCCATTGTCTACAGCACACACACGTCCGTGCATTCTTATCTTTTTTAATTCAAGTGTTCAAACTCTAACGGTCTAAGAGAATAACTCCTGCCAGAACTTAGTAGAGGGTAGCCTGACATACCCTAGTTCTTAAGCTCAAGTCAAGTTCATGTTTGCTATCTGCGGCTAAAACAAGAACCCCTTACTGGGTTTTTCCGACCTGAACTGACCACGTTTCTTGCACCGGCCCTTTCGTCTGCTAGTTGAAATGCCAGCTCGGCACCGGCAAGTCATTTCTTTAGAACAAGTTATTGAAGAATGTATTCAAGACAGTTCCGATAATGAATGAGAGTAGGACGACAGTGGAGATGATAGGGAAGATGAGGAATGTCTATTTGAAGATGTTCCTGATTACAATGACAAATTAACACACACAGGCGCTTGACTCACAAAATCTCCCTAGCCCAAATTCTGCAAAATTCTGTAAAAATGGACAGTAACTGATAGCAAAAAGCACCATAACCGTAAGTGTATTGGGTGAGTGCTTTTTTGTATCAATTTGTCTGTGTGCCATTACTTAACACGGATCATCAAACTCTGCACTTGTATTTATTTTGTGTTTTTTGGTTACTTCATTTATCCATGCATTGTCTCTCAACGCAGAATCTCTTAGAGTTCTGAAAGTACATTCATCTACAAGTCCTTGATTTCTTCTTTTCAGATATACCAAACATATTAACACTTACTTCACACGTAAAATAAATTCCAAAAATGCCAAAATCATTATGTAGGCAGGGGTTTTAGCCTGAGCAGCTGTGTGCAGGATGGGGGAAAACTCAGGCTGCATGCATAAGTATGGATAGTGTTAAAGCCACATTGTATGCCCCACCCCCATCCCCCCACACCTTTCTACTACATGTACCCCAAAGGACTGAAAACAAACGGGCGGTGCTCTCTGGCCATCATCATGAAATCTTTCCTAGCATCAAGAAGTTAGGAGCTAGGTCGGTGTTGGGACTGGGCCCTCTGCTGTCAAACTCTCATGTTGGGGAGTTGAAGGCCTAGTGCCTCTACTTGATAGACTGTACCACAGCACTGATGTCATCATCAAACAGGATGACTGCTGATGGCAGAATCTTATCGATGTCAGCCCTGCTTGTTCATAGGTGATTGTGTTAACGCAGATCTGACACTAGTCTCAGCATAGCCATGAGCTCTCTGCAGCACGGATCCGTAAGGCTTGGTCAAGTGGAGTGGTGACTTATTCACCAAGACGTTTCCACATTATGTCACTGTGCTCTCCTGACCCAGAAGGTAAGAATGAAGACACGTGTTCTACCACCCCCTCGGGCAAACCAATGATAACCTCCTTCAGTCAGG
Source organism: Conus betulinus (assembly GCA_016801955.1). NCBI lineage: Eukaryota > Metazoa > Mollusca > Gastropoda > Neogastropoda > Conidae > Conus > Conus betulinus. Next base: position 97,657 of record JADBJO010006883.1, read on the forward strand.
GACAAGCACAATGCATGTACCGCAGCACCCAGCTTAACTGGCTGTGATGCAGGCTGGTCATCCTCCTGGCTGCAAAGTCAGTCAGAGGGAACAGGGTGTCCTGGTTCTATGTTGCATCCAGATGTGAGCTGTACAGTGAAGTGATATAGGCCTAAACACCATGCCAGTTTCCCCCACTTCCCAGTCTTACAAGAGAGCACAGCTGTGTTGTCTGGTCATTGGGTTATCGGGTGCTTCTCTTTTACTGATGGGCACTCATGCTCCTGTGAGTTAGACATCTCTGACAGTTGGGATATTGTTAAATGGGCCACTCCCATCCCCTCTGTCCTCCATCACTGATTAGTGATTGACTGTGGAACATAAGTAACATCAATCATACTGCTGGAAGACAGAGGGTAAGAGGGTAGGGAGGCGGTACCATTCACTGGCACTGTGTTACACCCTCTCAGTGGCCGGGGCTGAACAGAAGTATGCAGGTGAGCAGAACTCAGGCACCAGGTGGAAAAAAAACAGAGGTTTGGGACTAACAAAGGACAGAAGTCAAACACTGGGGAGAAGGATGGGGCTGGGGAATGAGGTAGTACCAGCAGCAGGACCAGATGACATAGTATCAGCTGCAGGACCAGATGACATAGTATTAAAACAAACAAGAGTGTAATGACCTGGGAACGGAGGCAGCTTGTGGAGAAATTTTTGTCACTCCTGGTTGTGGCGTTTGGTTATGTCCCCTTAGTGAGACAGGCACAGTGGCAGATGTCGCACCAGTGAGGCAAGCCAAAAGTGAACCCACATGCTGTAACCTGATCGACAGGAGCCATGGTCACCATAGCAGAGTAACTCCCATGGAGGGTTGGATTTAGAACCCAGCCTGGGAGCAGCCTAATTGGTTGCTATGACAAAAACTGTTATTTGCTACATCAACATTGTAGAAATTGTCTGGATCTGGCATGAACCAAAACCAGAGTCACTGTTTCCATCATCTGTCAAAATAGCCCCATCAGAAGCATTAGGGTCACCACAGAGTCCACAGCAGACTGGTTGGACTGGTCAGCTCCAACATCAGCACATATGTCAGAGTAATCAATTATGAACAAGGCAAGTATTGCAGAATGTGTTAACCAGGATGCCAAGCACCTATAAAACCCTGCTAGGGAAGCTGAAATAGCAGGGCTGTCAATCATTGGGTGCATAACCACCAGGAACTGTGCAGGGCCTATTCCCTGATTTTTCTTGAGAATTATTTTTGTTTCTTTCAAGGTCAAACATGTCTTGGTAAGAAGGCAAGAGCTGCAAATATCCACAGACGTAAGCTTTATCACTAAAGAGTGCAGAAATTGAAGGTTCTGAGCATTTTATAAGGAGAGATTTAAGCATGATGGTGGACATGTAGACAAATATCCATTTATTTGGCATTATTGTAACAGTTGAGTGCAGCATTGGTGTTTATCCTGTATTTGCACCTTACTACTGTGAGGATTGACTTGAATGACAGCAAAGGTTTTCAGTGGTCAGTGCTTTCGCACATGTGGTTCAAGGTCACAATACCCCCTGAGGAGTAAGACTGCCTACACTGCCTGTAGGCACTGTGTAACAGCAGTCACTATTTTGGATACTGCTGTTCATTGGATTGTTGATTTGGTACTGGTACCTGATTATCGCTCCATATTCCAAAAGAAGAAGAATATGGCCAGGAGCAGTGCATTTGTTGGCATTTGGGCACCATCTAAGGTTATCGTGGCAAAACTGTGTGTTACAGTTTGCTTTCTGGGTTTCCATACTGATGTATGGGGCCAAACTCAGGTTACCTGAAAACTGGATTTCAAGGCAGAGATTATTGGAGACAAATCTACTGAAGCCAGTGAAGGATATGTTGATTTAAGGAGTACACAAAGATGGTGGTAATGTTTCGTGCCAGGCTCATGGAATAGCATTTTGTTGCATTGAAACACATGCCTCACCACCTGCCAAATCCTCCTGGCTCTTCAGACCTACTCTGTGGGTGTTGTGTTCTCCAATGCTTTTGATCTCCCTGTAGGTGAGACAAAAACAAAAACAAAAACAAATCATCTGCGAAAAGGCGCACAAAGAAATGACCCCATCGCTGATCGTGGCAGAGTAATATTATGATTACGGGCCTTGAAAAAAAACTCACATTGGCAAACATTGGGAAGAACATTGCATTCGAACTAAGTTCAATATCGGAAGTCAGCTTGCATAGTTATGCTGCGTACAATCAGTATGCAACGGGAATAAAGAAAAGGACTTTTACTGAGCAGGCAAGGCTACACCGTCAATACGTGCAAAAGGAGAAGTGGACAGAAGGTGAGGGAAGACTTATACAGAGCTGGTAAGGCTACGCCTATGCCAATATTTTAATTTGATTTATACCATAGACTTAGTCGTCGTCAGTTGTCATTCAAGCTTTTGATCATAAGTTGCTACTTCCATTATTGGCAATATGCTATTTGCTCAACTTTATACGTACCTCCTCAAGCGATATTAGAAAATGGTACGGGTGATTTCTTCCTCGTCGAGTCGTTTCTCCTCAAACATGTCCGCTTGCTAACTTCCGAAACCGAAAGTAGGTCTGACGTCACTATAAAGTAGCAGACGAATATCCTCAAAATCTATTGCCTGCAAATGTCTTGTATGTGATTCAGCGCGTTAAGTGGTAATTTCTTCGTAAGATACAGCAATGAAATTACTAAAACTTGTCCGTTGCCATGATCGCCTGGGAAATCGGGCTGGGTTACGTAGTTATCACGTGACTTAATAACTTCCTCCTGTACGATAACGGATTTTCCCCATTTCTCGGGACTGAAGAAAATTTCGAGCAATTCAATTTTCTTTTCGATGTCTTCCTGTATCCGTACCCCTTCCACTGCAGATCTTTACTTCGCTATGATCTGTTCTCTGTCGTCTTTTCTTCTTTACCTATTGATCTCGTAGACAGGCTTATCTTCAGATGGACAAGACGTTCGCACTGTACAAGAAAGATAACTGCGCCAAATCTGAAAGTGAATTTTTCAATTAGTTACCTTTGATTGTCGTTTCTAATCTTATTTGTTCATAATTCAGAACTAGACGTTTAACCCGGCTTCGCCAAATCCCTAGTCTCTCCCTCGCTGCATCTTCCTCAACCAACCCGTCCCCTTCCATGTCCCACCCTTTAATCCTTTATCAACGCTGCTACACACACACACACACACACGCACGCGCGCACACACACACACGCACGCACGCACGCGCGCACACACACACACACACACGCACGCATGCGCGCACACACACACACACACACACACACTTTCCCCTCTTTCTCGGTAAGATGATGATGATAATGATGATGGTGATGATGATGATAATGATGATGATGATGATGATGATGATCTTTATTTCCAAGGGTAACAGATGAGCAAACGCATGCTTTTTTTTCCCATCTGACCCCTTGCCCCACTACGGGGACAGCATGACTAGCGACTAAAACTTACAAAACTTTTAACAAACATGCATATCTTCAAAAATACACACTACCCTTGTATAAGCTTCACTCAACCTCTAAACAAAAGAGGAGATTGATAGTTATAGTAGTAGAAACTCTACAGTAGAGCAAACATTTGCTAGCTGAGTTCTCACACTCTTCTGAAAGACAGAGGGTAAATGTGTGAACTCAACAAGCCAGCCACTCAGCTACTTAACTACAGACCAGGCTCTCTTCATCGCAGACCTGGGACTGTGGCTACGCCAGAAACCGGGATTACACCATAAACCATGGCTACGCCTTAAACCAGGGCTACACTACATACTGGGCAAGACCGGCTGTGAAGACACACCTCAGCCCAGCACTACAGCAACAGGTCTACACAGCAGGATCAGTCACCAGCTACAAGAGAGAGATCAACCATCCTCTCTGACTTACATAAGTCTAAGTTATACCAAGTGGACTCCAACTCAATTTAAGTTCGCTTCATTCAGAACTTACTTGATGATGAGACAGTGAGAACATGTCTATGATTACCACCTTGGCTACTGCACCGGGTGTACACAAGCAAAGTGGATGTGTATAAGAGTACGCATTCAGAGTAATATTGACTTGTCCACTGTATCCAAATTAAACTCAGCCTGTAGACCAGACCAGACATGTATATACTTACCCGTGTATAAGCAAATAAAGTTGATGTGTGAAATTGCACTTAACTTGTGTCAGTTCTCTGTTGTTCAATCAGTGTTGAATGTTTGAACTTCTCTCTTTAATTCTGTCTCTCGAAGCTGCAAGTGCTTTTAAGAGAACAGGCCTAAGGAAACTTATCTCAGAGCCACTATTGAGTATTTTAACAGTACTTGGAATGAATATAAATTTCTTTCGATGACTAGTACCGGGAAGTCGCTCCTTTTTCACCACAAGTAAGAGACAGGGTGGAGGTGAAATGTTAAGATAATTCTCAGAGAGAAATGATTCCAAATCCTTCCCCTAGAGGACCCACCTACCGCTCCCAGCTCTCATCACAAGTCTTACAATCTGTCCTTGTCATACACACATCATCTCCACTCGTATAATTTGTAGTGACAAATCAACATGATCTCACGATAATGGAATTCTAATATCTACAAGCAGACTATATCTATAATGACATATTGGATTACAAAAGGGACAGAGAGAGAGAGAAAGGGGGGGGGGGGGAGAGAGAAAGGGAGAGTGGGAGGGGAAGTTGAGTGGAGAGAGAGAGAGAGAGAGAGAGTGGAGAGGGTGTGAGCAGTCTATTCAAGTAACACTTTTTGGGGGAAAGGTTTCTTAGGAAGGTGGCGTATAGAAAAAAGAAGAAGAAGAAGAAGAAAGAAAATACATGCTGTCTATACTGTTAAATTTAGGCGACTAGATGCTCAGATTGCGAACAAAGAATGGACAGAAGATGTTTACCAATGTGGCCTTTTCTTCCTTTTTCTTCCCAAAGCCTCCCCTCCTCGCCTACAAGAGAGACAAAATGCCTTCGCGACCACCTGGTACGAACCAGGTTCAGAAAAAAAAATACCAACTCTCAGCCGGAAATTACCCGTGCAATCAACCTAGTTGTAAAACTGCACTTTCATTGCCAACATCAACAGCATCACTGGTCCTAAAGGAAAATTCAGTGTCCAATCCCATTTCACCTGCCAGTCCACCAACCTCGTTACGTACTGAGATGTAGCCTCTGCTCAAAAGTTGTACGTTGGGGAAACATATAGTACCCTCAACGAACGCTTTGTGGAACACCTCAGAGCCATCTAGTCGTCTCATCCAACACCAGTGGTGATTCATGATTGATTTTAACTCTGATTTCCACAGCCAAACCCATATTTCCGTGACTACTGTTTGGCAAAATCACTCCTCAGCCCCAGAGAGAAACATGGAGTCCAGGATCATCCTTAAAAATGGGGGTTGGGGTTGAAGATGAAGAAAATGGGGAACACAAAATTAAGAAAATATATTGTAAATATGAAAACCTTTCACTAGCTGCGTGAGAGAACCATTATAATCCCTTCCGAAGGCAGATCTATATGTATTGTCTGCTCATATGCCTTTCGTCCGCTAGACCGGACTTACGAGGGAGACATGGCTGATTGTGTTTGTGCCCTTAGCGTCAAAATCAAATAGTCACACCACAGTCCGCAATTCTGTGTGTTCTCACCACCAAGGGTTCAAAAAAGAATCCAACAGACACCCAAAGCAGCCAGCGAAGGGTAGTAAATGAAACTAAACAAACGTGTGGATAGGAAGAAATTTGCTGAAAAATTAAAAACATTATGCAAGCAGTACAAAATGTAGGGAACAATCTTTGAGCCTATCCTGGAGGATTTCAAGGATGCAAAATCTTAAGAGAATCCTCAAAGTCATTTGCTATTGCCATATTATCACCAAAAGTGGTAGTAATCCCGTCTTTATTCATTTTTTCCAATATTTGATCATCATCATTACCATTACTAGTATTCTGATCAGTAATATAATTATCATCATTACTACTTGACTCATAGGCCTACATTATCTCCCTTCTGACAGATCTAGTTGCAAAGTGAGACGACTGCAGGCGGAAATCTAAACAAATCGTTAAATAAATGTTAGCAAACCGCCAAGAGAAACGTGGGCAAACGAGTCACAAGATAAAACACGACGCGTTTCGACCTCTTAGGTGTTCTTCAGGCAAGACACAAACAAATAGGGCAACGAAAATGAAAGATGTTGTTACTTAGCTTAGATCTCTTCACTCTTCAGGGCAAGGTAGGCAAGCGTTGAATGAAAACAAGGCTGTTAGAAGGGAGATAATGCGTGAGTCAAGGTAGTAATAATGATAATTCATTTACTGATAAGAATACTAATAAAGGTCAAAATATTGAAATAATAAATGAAGACAGGATTACTACTACTTTTGGTGATAATAAGGCAATAATTCTGGCATCTACAAAGGGTTCCAGTTTTGCTGTGAGAGTTTGTGGGTCAATTTAAGCAGTCAGTGCTCACTACCTAACTGCATGGACAGTGGGCAGGGGAAGTGGGGGCCACCACACTCACTATTTCAGACCTCTAACCATACTTTGGCAGGCCCTACTTTGGAGTGTGGTGGAGAGGGTTTGTACTCTAGGCATGGGGTGGGAGGGGATGGGTGGGGGAGATGGGGGTGGGGGGGGATGGGGTGTGTGGGTGTGTGGGGAATCAGAGGTAGGACTGAAAGTCCACCACCGAGGCTGATTGAATTGCCTCAGGTGGGAGCTTATTGAACTCCTTGGTGGTGCGGGGAAGAAGGAGTGTTTTCGATAGTTTCTGCAGCTGGACTCCATGGCGTACTGGTGTTCATGAAAGTGCCGAGTGGCGTATCCAGTTTTCAGGAGTCTTGGCGCATGGTTGGTCTCGATCATGATGTCACCATGGTGATACTTGTACAGTGTTGTCAGGCGGGTTCTTCTTCGCCGATCTTCCAGTGATGTCCATCTCAGCTGGTCAAGCATTTCTCCCACGCTCGATGTTTGGTGGTAGCGGTTTACTACCCAGAGGGCAGGCCCCCTCCTCTGGATCTTCTCGAGGGACTGTATGTTGTTGTCAGTGTGCGGATCCCAAACTTCGCACGCGTATTGATGGTCTCTCAGATGGTACGTTTTCTGCCATCTCTTGCCGAAGTGTAGGGCCTCACACTTGTCCAGGTGGAAGGACATCAGCCACTTTTCTTCCCAGTCGGCAAGCTTGTCCAGGTCTCTCTGCAGATCATGCTGGTCGGCGGCTTTGGTGATTGTCTTGTGACATATGTCGTCTGTATGGTACGGTGGAAGTCAGGCCCTTGGGGAGATCGTTGATATAAAGCACGGAAGGCATGGGCTGAGTACAGAGCCCTGGGGGACTCCTGACTCTACAGGCATGAAGGTGGAGGTGACACCGTTAATGACAACTGCTTGCCTCCTGTCGCTTAGGAAGCTTTTGGATCCAGTTGATATTGCCAGTGATTCCGTATGCTGTATTTTTGTGGGTCAGGAGTGAGTGGGACACCTTGTCAAAGGCCTTCGCAAAGTCCATGACTAGCATGTCTGTCTGCTTGCCCTTTCTTCCTGCCGTAGGTGATTCATCCACAAGGCCTATCAGCTGGCTGACATAGGACCGCTGCTTTCTAAAGCCATGCTGTCCCTGCAGAGGATGTTGCTGCTCTCTGCGAAGTCCATGATGTTGTGGACGATGATTTGCTCCAGCACCTTTCCAGGTATGCTAGTCAGAAAGATGGGGCGATAGTTTGCTGGTCTGTACCGTTTGCCTTTCTTGAAGATGGGCGAGAGACATGGGCGGTCTTCCAGTCTACAGAACAGTGCCAGAGTTTATGATGGAGGACTGGAACAACAGTGTAAGGGCGGGTGCGAGTTCGCTGGCGAGCTCTTTCAGGATTCTGGGGGTGATATGCCGTCGGGGCCGGGAGCCCTCCTGGACTTCAGGTTCCTCAGCAGCTTCTTGACGCCCCCTCCTCCCTGATGGTGATGGTGCTGCACGTTGGTCCTTCGGTGTTGAGGCTGAGCCCTGTCCTGGCTTCGAAGTCTTCAGGGGTGCAGGGTGTCCTCTTGCTGAATGCCGACTGGAATTGGCGATTTAGGATCTCAGCCTGGCCCTGGGCGTCCGTTACAAGGCGGCCATCAACTTTCAGGGGAGAGACATTTGAAGATTCCCGTCTTCTTGGCTTTTACGTAGCCCCAGAACGCCTTGAGACTCTGCCACCATCTTTTGTTGTGCTGTTCTCGATGAGGCGAGCTGTATGGATCCAGTAGTTTCTGTGAAGTTGGCGCTGGACTTGGCGCTTCAGCACTTTAAGTTCCTGAAGGTGTCCTGGGTCGCCAGACTTCTTCCACCTCTTGTAGGCTCTGTCTGTCTTACGAATGAGTGCTTTAGTCTTGTAGTCCACCCAGGGCTTCCCGTACTTGGCCTTTGGAGTGGTATGCGGGATACGGGAATGGGCGATCTGTGCAGCCCGTCCTTGAACGCAGTCCAGATCTCTTCAGTGTCACTGCTGGTGTCGAAGGAGGCAAGGATGGAGTCCGCGAGTTTAGCAGCAGCAGCGTGTAGTGCAGGCCAATTAGCTCGCTTGTCGCAGGGGACAAGCCTCTTGGTGTTGTTGCGTCGCTCTGGCTGGATCTGGAACTCCATGTAGACTGCGAACTGGTCGGAGATTCCTGGAATCACACACACACACACACACACACACACACACACCACACACACACACACACACACACACACACACAATTTATATATCTAAAAATACAGAAATCCACAGAACACACTTCTCCAAATACCTCATTTATTTATGGCCGACGTTTCGCCTGAATCTCTCTTCAAGGCCTGTAAAAATATAAGCTTACCATGATAACAACTTAGAGACAGATTTTAAGAGTTTTTAAATTCTGCCAGGAAAAAACATGTGGTGAAGGTGGGGTGGAACAGATCATAAAGCTGGGAGAAGAGGAAGGCGAGGACTAAAGTTCAAAAAAAAAAAAAAAAAAAAAAAAAGCAAGAAAACGTCGGAGGTGGAGAGATAGAGATGGATGGAGAAACAGAAAGGGTGTGTGTGTGTGTGTGTGTGTGACAGAAGTCTTTCTTTTCTTTTCCGTAGAGTATCCACACTCAAGTTGATTATTCTGACACTTGCGTGTGTATGACCGTTTTTTTTTTTCTTTTTTTTTTTTTTTTTTTTTAAATCCAGCCATACTCCAACCTCGGGAAAGGTGCATGCTATGTATACGTGTCCATCCATGCCATCGGCCAAAACCGGGCCTTCTCTTCCGACAAGTTGGTGATGCGT
>JADBJO010006883.1:108683-113683 GCA_016801955.1 Conus betulinus
TGTGGGAGACAAGAAAAACCAAGCAAGCCCACCGTACACGCTTATTTGGCACGGGTCATTTTTCCGTTCCAGTCTCCCTGTTGTCACACGGTTTCAGCCCAAAAGTGGGGTTTTTTTCTTCTTTGTTTTTTTTTTTCTTTTTTTTTTTTTTTTTTTTTCCTTTTTGGTCAATTGTGACCCGTCAGTATGGTCTGGGACCACACCCACTGAACGGGTCCTAAGGTTTGTTGTGTGGTCCAAGTTCTTCGATTCGGTGTCTGTCTGAATTAGCAAACTGATGCCAAAGAAACCACAGCAAGCCACCCGTCGACATTTTCCGCCGCCGACAAGCTCTATCACCACGAGAGGGGCAGGAGAGAGAGGAGAGAGATCTGATGAGAGAGAGAGAGGAGAGGGGGGGGGGGGGGGGGGGTCTGAGGGGGGGGTATGAATCTTAATATGAGAGAGAGAGCGAGTTGAATCGTATCTGAGAGAGAGACTGAGAGGAGAGGAGAGAGAGAGAGTGATCTGAATAGAGCGAGGTAAGAGAGAGAGAGGGAGGGAGGGAGGACCGAAGGGAGGGAGAGAGAGAGGGGTTTAAGAGAGGGAGGGAGAGAGAGGAGAAGAGCAAGAGAAGGAATAAAGACAGAGGGGTCCTGGGTCCTTTTCTGTCTTCTCAGTGAAGCCCCAAAATTAAATCAAATCAAATCAAATATGGCAGCAAGGGCTGATGTCTGTCTTAGATACCCCCCCCCTCCCTCTCCGTTTTTCCCCCCCCCCCGTTCCTCCACCTGCCTCTTCCGCCACCACCCACTCCTCCCACCCCCTTTTCCTCCATCTTTCCACCCCCTCTTCTCTTCGCCTCTCTCACACCTTCCTCCACTTCTCAGCACTCACCTCCACCCCCTTCCCCACCTTCTTTACATCACCCTCCACCCCCTTTCCTCCCCACTCCCCCCCATCTCTCCACTCACCCCCCCCCCCCCTTCTCAACTTCCACCCACGCACCACTCCCACCCCCTTTCCACCTTCCACCCACTCATCCTCCCACCCCCTCCTCCACCTTTTCCACCATCACCCCACCCCACCCCCGCCTCCACATCCCACTTCACTTACACTCCCACTTCCTCCACTTCCACCCACTCACACCAACCCTCCCACCCACCCCTCCCCTTCTCCAATCCCACTTCACTTACCCTCACCCCCCCTCCTTCCTTTCCCCCCTTCACCCCCTCCCTCCCCCCCCTCCCCTTCCTCCCCCTTTACCACCTCCCCCCCCACCCTTCCTCCAACCCTTCCACACATCACCCTCCCACCCCCTGCCTCCACCTTCCACCCACTCACCTCCCACCCCTTCCTCCACCTTCCATCCACGTCCACTCACCACCCCCCACCCCCCTTTTCCCTCCACCTCCCACTCACGTACCCTCCACCCCCCTTCCTCCACCTTCCACCCTTCACTCACCCTCCCACCCCCTTCCTCATTTTCCACCCAATCACCCTCCCCACCCCCTCTCCACTAGCCCAACTTCCACCCACTCACCACCCCCAACCCCCTTCCTCCACCTTCACCACTCACTTACCCATCCCCACCCCTTCCTCCACCGACAATCACCACCCACTCACCCTCCACACCCCCTTCCTCCACCTTGCCACTCACTTACCCTCCCACCCCCTTCCTCCACCTTCAACCACGCACACCACCCCACCCCACCCCTTCCACCCACCACCCACTCACTTACCCTCCACCCCCTTCCTTACACCTTCCACCACTCACCACCCCACCCCCTCCGCCACATCCCACGACATATCCCTCCCACCCCCTTCCGCCACCTTCCACCCACTCACCATACCCCCCACCCCCTTCCTCCCACCTCCCACCCACCACCCTAACCCTTCCCCCTTCCACCCACTCACCACTCCCACCCCCCGCCACCTCTCCCCCACCTGGATTTCAATTTGTTCCCCTCCCACCCACGATTCCTCCCACCTTCCACCCCACTCACCCTCCCAACGCCCTTCCTACCACCTTCCGCCCCACTCACTCTTACCCCTCCCCCCCTTCCTCCACCTTCCACCCACTCACCCTCACACCCCCTGCCTCCACCCCCTTCCTGACCACCCTCCCATCCCCCTTCCTCAACTTCCACCCACTCACCCCTCCCCACCCCCTTCCTCCACCTTCCACCCCACTGACCCGCACCACCCCTTCCGCCCCTTCCAAACCACTCACCTAAAATCCACCCTCCTCACCTTACACCCACTCACTTACCAAACCCCCCCCTCAACCTTCCACCACTCACCTCCCATCCCTTCCTACACCTTCCACCCACACTCACCACTCCCACCCCCTTCCTATCCACCTTCCACCCCACTCACCACTCCCCCATCCCCCGCCTTCCTGCCCAACTCACCACCCACTCACTTCCTCCACCCCCTTCCACCACCTTCCATCCCAACTCACTCTCCCACCCACCCCTCTCTCACCTTCTCTCTCTCTCTCTCTCTTTCTCTCTCTCTCATCAAGTGGATCGCAATTTGATTTTAATTGAAATAAATGACATATATGTTCGCATATGGTTAAATTTATTTTTAGCGGTAAAGTGGGGCGGACTGCAGGCGAAGATCTGAACAAATTTGGAAAAAGTAATTATAATGAATCGTTGAACAACATGAAAGAAATGAATCACAAGGCAAAACACGACGCGTTTCGACCTCTTAGGTCTCTCTTCACACGAGGTAACCAGTGTGGAACTAAGAGGTCGAAACGCGTCGTGTTTTGTCTTGTGATTCGTTTTGTCCAGTCTTTCGGTGGAAGTCTTTCAATTACTTTTGCAAAAATACATTGTTAGCGTTGACAATATCTCTCCACCCAAGGCGATTAAGGTCGGTATTGTTACGGGTTCAAAAGAATGTTTTCCGTTCTTGCGCGAAGAAGCCATTTCTCTCTCTCTCTGCTCCTCTCTCCTCTCTCTCTCTCTCTCCTCTCTCACACACACACACACACAACACACACACCACACACACACTCTCTCTCTCTCTCTCTCTCTCTTCTCTCTCTCTCTCTCCATGGATTGCAATTTGTTTCCCCCCACTAAACAGATGAGATATTATGCTGACACTAACACACAGAACTTTTTTTTGTCCAGCTCACAACATTTCTACATTGATTACAAGTCTGGAGTCTGTTTGGAGTGGTGCCAACCATAATCAATAAAACCGAATTTACTCTCTGCATAGACACCAGTTTCCATGAGGCAGCGATCAGCGTTCCGTTTTTGCGGAATGGGAGGTCGTGGGCTTGATTCCCATAAGAGTCAATTACTGGCGGTTTTTTTTGTTTTGTTTTTTGTTTTTGTTTTATTTTTTTTGTTGTTTTTTTTTTGTTTGTTTTTTTTTTTTTTTTTTTTGGGGGGGGGGTTTTTATTTGGTTTTGTTGTTTTTTTTTTCCTCAGCCGACTTTGAGAGGACTGTATGGGGAATGGATCAGAACCAAAGTTAACTCCAAGGGGAAAATCCCCCTGTACTGAAACGGCCCGGCGGAGATTCGAACCCGCAACCCCAGAATCACCAAGATCACAAGTCGAACGCTCTGCCACTGAACTATTCCGGCCCCCTTTCTTTGGTTCTGACTCCATTTCCCACATACAGTTCTTCGTCATGAGACTATAAACCGAGGTTCCGTGTAAGAACGCACGCAATAACATTTTGCACACACGTAAAAATTCCATCACCAACTTTCGGAAGAGGAGGCCAGTGTGGCCGTTGGTATGGATGTGACACGTTACACATAGCATGCACCCTGCGTGCGAAAATGGAAAGGATGAAGGCGATAGAGAAAAAAGACGATAGTGAATGGAGTACACGGAAGATGGGGCTCTTGAAGGCACTACGAGGCAGCTCTTTGCGTACACGAGTGTGGATCGATGCGCCTATACTAGAAACCTTTAAGAAGGCGCTTACTAATGCAATGATGAACGAAGGCAGGCAGAAGCTCTTCAGTCGGCACTTTTTTTTAGGCTGTCCCAACTTCTCGCCACCTCCAGAGGTCAGTGCACCACGACGCTGTGTGGACTGTTCCGTTTTTAGCCCAGCGCCTATACTACAACCCTTTGGGAAGGCAATCTTAATAGCAGTCAATGTCAAAGTAATATTATATTATTATCAGAGGAGTCACTCATGGCTGCCGATTATTCAGTATTGTTTGTTGGCCGCCTGATTCTGATTTGGTACGCAGGACACTTTTTTTTTCTTCTACTGACGATAAAGTTATGAAAGGAGCCTTGTCGTGTGATTCTCTCCGATCAGAGGGCACTTCAGAGCCGTCCAACAACGTGGATCTTCAGCGATACCAACATTTCGGACGGAACCAAAAAAAAAAACTAACAACTTGGAGAGGAAAAAAACCCATTAAAACTGTGAGCAGGCCTTTCATGGCCTGCTCTCATGGTGAGACTTTTCTCCTCTGATCCATGAGTCTGTGAGGATATTTGTGATGATCTACGGTCCATTTCGTCGCGGATGGTCAGCTGTACTCTCCGTGGAGACTGTCGTTGGCCGGACACAGGCCAGAGGCGCACGCACTTTGGTCAGGGGGAAACGCATCCTCAAGTGGATGAAACTCGACTGGTGCTAAGGCAAATTATTATCTGACTCAGCAGCAAACTTCAACTCTGGGTAGGAGCCGGTCGGAGCAGAAAAAACCCACATGACTTCTGATGGGATTCGCAAGCCAACGACCTCCAGCCGGGACCGCGACGCTAACCAACTTCGCCACGGCGGCTGGTGATTATTATTATTATCATTATTAGCGATTAATTATGATTAGTACTATATTTTTTTCTTTAGGATAAAGTATGAAAGGAAAGCCGGGGTAGGGGACGAGGAGTGGCACTTCAGAGCATCATATTTATCTTCAGCGACCAAACATTTCAACAAAAAAAAACAAACAAAAAACCCATTAAACTGTTGTGACCTTCATGGCCTGCTCTACGGGGGGACCCTCCTCTCCGAATGTCTGT
>JADBJO010006883.1:118683-123862 GCA_016801955.1 Conus betulinus
GCACAGCGTCAGGGTTTAAATCTCTCTTCTATGGTTTGGTGTAGTGACACCGTCACTCTGTACATGAGAGAAAAAGAGACACGGAAGGAAGAAGGGAAAGACAGGAATAAAAGACGGGAAAGAGAGAAAGAAAAGGGATGAAAGACAGACAGACAGACAGACAGCAAGACAGAGAGATAAAAGAGGAAAAGAAAGGAAAAGTGTTAAGTTCTGGACTGCTTCAACTTCATTTTTGTTCCACACACACACACACACACACCACACACAACACACCACACATATATATATATATTATATATATATATATATATATATATGATGTGGGGGTGCGTGTGGTGTGTGTGTGGTTGTGTTGTGTGTGTGGGTGGTGTGTGAGTAAGTAAAATATGATTGTAAAAGGGAGAGGAGGGGTGGATGGGAGGAGGAGGGGGGGAGGAAGAGAGAGAAGAGAGAGCGAGAGAGAGAGAGAGAGAGAGAGGAGAGAGAGGAATGTTTGCTTTCTTTTCTCCTTTGCTTATCTTTATTATAGCCAAGACTTTAAGAGGCCTTTTGCAGCTGAAGGGGGCCCTGCTTACAATAGCAGGCCTTTTTGCTGAGAGAGCTTCTGTTGCTCCTCTTTGTACATACATCTCTGTGTGCTGAGTATGCTTCTTGTTGCTGTGCTGATATGTGTGTGCATGTATGCAGCCGAGCCGCAAAGGGCCATATCAGGGCTGTGAGAGAGAGACTGTGTTTGTAAATACCTTCATGGGTTTGGTTGGTGTGTGGTGTGTGGTGTATGCGCGAGCGTGTGTGCGTTTGTGATGGTGTTGTGTGTGTGTCTGTGTTGTGTGTGGTGTGTGTGTGTGATATTTTTTGATATTTTTTTTTTTTTTCAGAGATTTGGATAAATGGAGGGGTTGTAAATGAAGTGATGTTCTTGCTGGAACTAAACAACGAATGTTGGATTGCTATATGCAAGATTGGAATGCAAAAATTGCTCACAGCGCCGACCGTTTTCAACATACAGATCATTCAAATCTACATTCCACACAGAAAATATTTGTCAGTTATTACAATAGTAAATTTCGGTATGCTCTTTACGAGATTTCATTTTGGATTGTGCGATTTAAAAATAAATAACATATGACGAAACAGATATGACCCTTGTAATTGTTGCTTATGTGTTTCTGGAAAGAAATTACTTCCTTTTGCTGATGACCCGTACCCATTTTCATTTTTATTCTCAGCAAACGTGTACCCATTGTATACAGGTCGGTGGCCTTACAATTAAAAATTTCAGAGTAGAGTTCAGAGTTCTCTCCACAGTTTCTTTCAAGCACTCGACTGTTACCAAACGCTTTACCCCCCCACGCCTTTCCTGGTACTCCGTACCCACCACCCTAACCCCGCTCGCCACCCCACCTCCTACCCCTTCTCCCCCCCCGACCTCCCCCCTAACCCCCCACCCCCCTTCCTCGCCTCCCCGCCCCTACCTCCCCCTCATCTCCCCCCCCCCCCCCCCCCCCCCCCCCCCAGCGCCCAAGCCTTCCTCACCTCACCCCACCTTTTCTATCTACGTCCAGTCCTCCGTAAGTTTGGCAACTTTGTGTTGCACATCGTTGGAGAAGATTGAATACAGCGCGCGTTTAAGTTTCGAGGGCTGATTTCAGCTGGCATATCTTCCCACTCCACCCAGACCCCTGACTTTTTCTCCTGGTTTCACCTTAGCTATGCCACCACCAAAAACCCCTTTCTGTCTGACTTTTTCCTCTCTCCTGCTCTCGTTTGGATTCGTTTGCATAGAGAGATAGACCGACGACAAAAGAGAGGAGAGGGGGGGGGGGGGGGGCAGAGAGCGAGAGAGAGAGAGAGAGAGTAGCGGGGGGGGGGGGGGGGGGGGGGGGGGGGGGGAAGAGAGAGGATAGGGGTAGACAGACAGAGACAGAAACAGACAAAGAGAGAGAGGAAGAAAGAGAGAGAGAGAGATAGAGAGAGAGAGTATAGAGAGAGAGGTAGGACAAACAGATAGACAGACAGACAGAAAGAAAGACAAGCCGAAGAGAGGAGACCAGACAGAGAGACAAACACATATTACATACAGACAGCAGACATACATGCCGACAGACAGAGCATACAGGGAACACACATATTATACATACACATACATACATACATCCATCCAGATGACTCTGTTAACAAAATTAAACAAATTAACAAAATTAAACAAACCACAAACCAAACCGACAGGCAGAAAAATGGCACCAACTTTAACATTTAGTGAAAAAATGGAACCGAATTTAACTAAACATGGCGGGAAGATGGAGCTGATGGTTGTGCTTGTTGGTTGGTTGGTTGGTTTGGTTGGTGATGTTGAGGTTGGTTGATTTGGTTGGCTGGTTGGTTGGTTGGTTGGTTGGTTAGTTGGTTGGTTGGTTGGTTGGTGTGGTTGGCGGTTGGTTGGCTGTTGGTTGCTTTTGATTGACTGGTTTGGTTGATTGGTTGGCTGGTTGGTTGGTTTCATATTGGTTAGTTGGTTGGATGGTTGGTTTCTTTGGTTGGATGGTTGGTTTGGTGGGTTTTGGTTAGTTGGCTGGATGGTTAGTTTGTTAGTTGGTTGGTTGTTGTTGGTTGGTTGGTTGGTTGGTTGGTTGGTTGGTTGGATGGTTGGTTTGGTTGGTTGGTTGGTTTGATACGTTCGTTTCGTTCGTTGGCGGGTTGGCTAGTCGGTTGGTTGGTTGTTTGGTTGGATGGATGGTTGGTTTGATTGATAGTTAGTTTGTTTGTTTTCATTTAGGATTTGTCTTTTTTCCTAGGTGGTTAAAAAAAAGAAAGCCTATGTGCTACTAGGCTGAGCTACACACATCAAGTTGAAACTACACTTTCAATTCTAGTCGATCATTTATTCAGAACGCAGAGTGTTTTATTCTTCGTTATTATACCTCCATACCTTTCCCCACCCCAAGCGGGGGCGGCCTCCTCCTCCCCCTCCCACTCCACCGACCCCCCTCCTCAAAAAAAAAAAAAAAAAAAAAAAGAAAGGGGGGTGGGGGTAGCGAATCACATAAATACAGTTCACCTTTAACACGATTCTGAACTTTTTCTTACACACAAGGGCAAAAAAAATCATTTGGATATTCAGGTGAAGCCATCCTCTTCTCTGCCTCCCCTTTCTCATTGCTGTGTACAGAGAGCGTCCATGGATAATAATCTCCCCTGATATCTGAAATGCAACCCGTTCCTCAACCGTGTGTGCTTACAGTTCTAACAGCTCATTCTCTTGTAGGCTTTTAATCCCCACCCCCCACCCCCACCCAACCCTCCACCCCCCGACCACCTTCCCACCTTCCAGCGCTCCTTTCCCCTCCCCCCCCGCTTCATCACCACCCTTCCCCCTCCCCCCCACCCTCCCCCCCCCCCCCGCCCCCCCCCCCCCCCCGCCCCCTCCTTCCCAGTTCCAGAGTTTCTGTTTTTGAAAAAAAAAATTGTTCTAATTCCTATGCTCTTTTCTCCATTGAAGAATGACGAGATTTTAACATATTGTTAACATCTTAGTGAAGGTACAGTCTTTTTTTCTGGAGGGAAGTTTGTGTGTGTGTGTGTGGGGGGGGGGGGGGGGGGGGGATGATGTTGATGGTGAGGAACTTAACAGTCTTTGAAATCAAACAGAAACTTCAGCTGAACTTTTTCTGAAGTGTTATGAAGTTGTTGTTGTTGTTGTTATTGTTTTTTTTTTTGTTTGTTTGGTTTTTGTTTTGTTTTGTTTTTTTGTTTTTTGGGGGGGGGGGAGTTGGGAGTTGTTCGCTTTCATTTTGGTGTGTGTGTCGTGTGTTGTGTGTGGTGTGTGGGTGTGTGTGGTGTGTGGTGTGTGTGTGTGTGGTGTGTGGTGTGTTGTGTGGTGTGCTGTACAAGTGTTGTCAGTACAACCTTGAGGTAATGATGACAAAAAATTGGTTGCAGTCAGTCAGTGTGTGGTGTGTGTGTTGTCGGGGTGGTGGGGGGGGGGGGGGGGGCGTGTGCGCGTACGCTGTGTCGGCGTGGCGTGCGTGCGTGCGTGCGTGCGTGCGCGTGCGTTGTGTGTGTGTGTTGTGTGTGTGGGTGTGTGTGTATGTGCTTGTGTGTGTGTGTGTGTGGTGTGTGCTTGTGTTTGTGTGGTGTGTGTGTGTGAAATGTGTGTGTGTGTGTGTGGTGTGTGTGTGTGTGTGTGTGTTTGTGTGTGTGTGTGTGTGTGTGTGAATGTGTGTGTGGTGTTGTGTGTGTGTGTGTGTGTGTCTGTGTGTTGGGTGTGTGGTGGTGTGGTGTGTGTGTGTGTGTGTGTGTGTGGTTGTGTGTTAATGTCGTGTGTGTGTGGTCAATAACCAAAAGCAAAAAAAACAGAAATAGGATGAGACGAACCAGACATAGTAGTAAAGAAGGTATAGAAAGACAAAAAAAAAAAAAATAAGGAAAGAGAGAGAAAGAAAAAAAGAAAAAAAAGGCAGAAAGGAATAAGAAACGGAGGAGGAGAAAAGAAAATGACAGAAAGGAAAAAAATACAAAAAGCAGTGAGACAAACAACTGATCAGAACAGACGGAAAGACGTACAGACAGACAATACAACAAGGCAATGTACAGCGAGAAAACCAGGACCGTGTGGACATCCTAATCACTCCCCACATGAGCGCACGCGCAAAAAAAAATAGGACATCAATTTTCTTTCTTTTTATTAAATCAGAAAAAGAGAAGAAACAAGAACTACCCAGATAAATGACATACCTGCGACAGTGAAGACAACGCAAAATTGAAAGAGAGAGAGCGGAGAGCGAGAGAGATAGAGAGAAGAGAGAGGAGAGAGAGCGAAAGAGAGAGAGATAGGGAGAGGAAGGGATGGAGGGAAAGAGAGGGGTTAGGAGGAAAGGAAATGCGAGAGAGACATAGCTGAATGGGGAGAGTGACGAGTAGGGAGAGGGAAAAGTCAGAGAGAGAGAGGGAGGGAGGGAGGAAGAGAGAGAAGATATCGGTCAGGAGGGGAGGGGAGGACAGAGAGAGAGTCAGATAACTGGACACAGTAGAGACGAGCGAGAGAGAGAGAGGGAATGGAGGGAAAGACGAGGGGGAAGGAGGGACAGAATGAGAAAGAGAGAGTTGGGGAAGGGAATGAAAGGAAACAAAAAAATTAGAGAGGGGGGAGGAGAGAGCAAGAAGAATAGGGGGAGGGGGG
>JADBJO010006884.1:0-37500 GCA_016801955.1 Conus betulinus
GTTTTAAGGACAAACCACTTGTGGGGTGGGATCTAGTAAAGCTCCTTGTCTCTTTGGGTTAACAATATGAAAGTCCATGTCAGTCTGAGTTTACAGTTCAAGTTCCTTGTCCACATGAGTTATCGTCACAAGGTTCTTGTCTGTCTAGGTTTTAAGGTATAGTTTTTCCTTGTGTATCTTACATCTCAAGGTCCTTGTCTGTCTAGGTTTACATGTCAAGTTCCTTGTCTGTCTAGGTCCTTGTCTCTCGGTCTTTACATGTGAAGTTCTTTGTCTATCTGAGTTTACTGTTCAGGATCCATGTCTGTCTGAGTTTATATGTCAAGTTCCTTGTCTATCTGAGATTATATATCAAGTTCCTTGTCTGTCCAAGTTTATGTGTCAAGTTCCTTGTCTGTCTGGGTCTGTATGTCAACTTCCTTGTCTGAGTTTACTGTTTCGTCCTTGCTTGTCTGGGTCTCTGTATGTCTGCTTCCTTGTCTGAGTTTACCGATCCAGTCCTTGTCTGCCTGGGTCTGTATGTCTTTTTCCTTGTCTGAGTTTACCGATCCAGTCCTTGTCTGCCTGGGTCTGTATGTCTGCTTCCTTGTCTGAGTTTACCGATCCAGTCCTTGTCTGCCTGGGTCTGTATGTCTGCTCCTTGTCTGAGTTTACCGATCCAGTCCTTGTCTGCCTGGGTCTGTATGTCTGCTTCCTTGTCTGAGTTTACCGATCCAGTCCTTGTCTGTCTGGGTCTGTATGTCTTTTTCCTTGTCAGAGTTTACTGATCCAGTCCTTGTCTGTCTGGGTCTGTATGTCTTTTTCCTTGTCAGAGTTTACTGATCCAGTCCTTGTCTGTCTGGGTCTGTATGTCTGTTTCCTTGTCTGAGTTTACTGGGCCAATCCTTGTCTGTCTGGGTTTACATGTTAGGTTTCTTGCCTGAGTTACCTGTACTAGGTAGTGTCTTTCTGGGTTTATATGTCAAGTTTCATGTCTGTCTGAGTTAATCTTGTAGGCTTTGTCCATCTGGGTTTATGTCTCAAGTTCCATGTCTGCCAGAGTTTATCATTGTAGGTTCTTGTCTGTCAGGGTTTTTTGTCAGGTTCCATGTCTGCCTGAGTTTATCGTTGTAGGTCCATGTCTATCTTGGTTTATATGTCAGAAGCCTTGTCTACATGAGCTTACCATTCTAGGTCCTTGTCTATTGGGTTTACATGTGAGGTTCCTTGTCTGTCTAAGTTTACCACACCAGGTGTTTGTCTGGGATTGCAACAGCAATCCCTCCCCCCCCCCCCCCCCCCAAAAAAAAAACAAAAAAACCCAAAAAACAACCATAACAACAAAACAAAAACCCCAAAACAGTCTTTGTCTGTCCGCGTTTTCAGCGCAGATTTGTCTGTTGAACCGAGGCTTTTTGTTTACCTGGGTTTTTACTTCAAGCTTCTTGTTTTCTCTGGTCTGAGAGTGCAAGCTCCTTGTTCATCTGGTATCACATTACAAGCTCTTTGTTTGTCTGGTCTTAACAGTACAAGCTCCTTGTTTATCAGGTCTTACAGTACAAGCTCCTTGTTTATCAGGTTTTGCAGTACAAGCTCCTTGTTCATCAGGTCTTACAGTACAAGCTCCTTGTTTATCAGGTCTTGCAGTACAAGCTCCTTGTTTATCAGGTCTTACAGTACAAGCTCCTTGTTTATCTGGTCTTACAGTACAAGCTCCTTGTTTATCAGGTCTTACAGTACAAGCTCCTTGTTTTATCAGATCTTAACAGTACAAGCTCCTTGTTTATCAGGTCTTAACAGTACAAGCTCCTGTTTATCAGGTCTTGCAGTACAAGGTCCTTGTTTATCAGGTCTTGCAGTACAAGCTGCTTGTTTATCAGGTTTTGCAGTACAAGCTCCTTGTTTATCTGGTCTTACAGTACAAGCTCCTTGTTTATCAGGTCTTACAGTACAAGGTCCTGGTCTGTCAGGGCTTAAGAGTCCAAGCCACTAGTCTGTCTGTGTTTAAAGTATAACATATTTCTTTCTGGATTTAAAGTACAATTTGTGTGAGTTTAAAGTGCTTTTTGTTTTGTTTATCTGAGTTTGAAGTCCATTTTCTAGTGTACCTGGGCTTAAAACTCGAGTCTCTGTCTGTCTGAGCTTAAGGCCCAAGTTACTGTATTTGGAATTAAGCTCAGACTTTTCTCTGTCTGACTGTGCTTACGATGTGGTGTTTATGTTCATCTGGATTAACAGTGCATACGTTTTTGTCTCCAGTTGTCACGGCTAATGTTTCCATATCTGTTTTTGTAAGGCAGTATCTTGTCAGTTTTGTTAGGATACAGTTGTATAGGGTTCTTCATCCATTTACCTGAAGTTTTGCTCCGTGTTCTTTCATCTGCATTGCAGTCTGCAGCTTGCACAGGATGTCTGACTTCAGAATCGTTTGTGATGCTGCCACAGTCGTTTTACTGAAAGTCTTTTCCCTTTTTTTTTTTTTTTTTTTTTTTTTTTTTCCTTTTTTTTTTTTTTTGTTGCCAGACAGCAAGTAAATGAAACATCTGCTGAACACAGGTGCACTGTATAGATTATGACAACATTCTGTTTGAAATTGCCTAGTTTCCAGGAAAACTTAAAACGAGCCTGGGAGAAAATCAAATTATGCTTATGCCGCTTATATGCAGAAAATAGTATTTTCATCAGCGAGGCATTTGCTGAAGCGTGCCACGTTTGTGCTGTTTTCAGTCTTATGTGTTTTTACGACAAATTAAGTTTATGTTGGACCAAAACCTGACAACTTTCCATTATATTTCCTGACTTTTCCCTACTGACTTTAATGTTGTTCATTAAAGTTTGCTTAGCAGGTCCCCTTACAGTGACATGGCCATGTCACAAGTGCAGGTTGGTATTTCACATGCTCGCAGTGTGGACAGCTTCATGTGAACACGTATGTAGTGTCACAATCTGCTGAACAAGCAGTCTCCCAGGCAAAGCTATTTCATTCTTCTGTGGTGCTTTTTCCCCCATGCTTGTTTAGCTTGTGGAAATCTTGAGGATCAAAAGGCATGGTCTCTGTATTGGTACACCATCAAGTTTACATGAAGACAGACGTCATGATCAGTTCTCTCTATCCTCACAGCATTTGATATGTGATAATGTTCATAGCATTTTTTGTTCTCTTTCTAGAAGTTTTGCTCTTGGATGTGCACAATTGATTCGATATGTTTGAGTTTGCCGGTACCTCTCTGGAGGGAAGAAATGTGTCTTCATTAGAGCTGATTTCTTCGGGGATCATTGGTGGTTCAGTTTTGCTTCCTTTCATGTAGAACTTGCTCTCAGATTCAGAAGCTTGTATGGTTTTGAGTTGACTTAATTCTGAGAGGTTGAGCATTTCCGTAGCTGTTTTTAGATTTTTGTTGTGGTGAAAAAACTTGTGGTCATGGGTTGTTCTTTCATGTTGACAGAGATCCCAGAGAGAGAGAGAGAGAGAGAGAGAGCGAAGATGACAGTTTGTTTTATCTCTGTTTGGTTTTTTTTTTGTTTTGTTGCAGTTTGTTTTGTTTGGTTTGCTTGGTTTTTGTTTTGTCATGTCATCCATCTCTAGGTCAGATTTGTGTTGAAGGTAAGATTGTTGTTATAGAATGAGGAATATGAGAGCCTCAGGTATTCAGAACAGAGCAACTGAACTCAAATGGACAAGAGTGACTGGTGTCAGAGAAATTCAACTTTCTCTGCTGAACTACCTCTCTATTCCCTTCTATCGGTCTCCATCCCCCAACCCACTCCCAACCCCACCCCTTCTTACACGCTCTCTCCTCCCCATCTTGCTCTCCCTTTCACACTGAATTATTTGTTAGCGCCTATTTTCATATGCACATGACTTGAATGGGAAAAGGAAAATGTGTTTTATGCTGTGTTTTAACTGTTTTCGTTACTCCAGTTTTGATCCTCACATTACCTTCTGTGTGTTTGTCTTGGCCGTCTTGATTGTGTTTAAAGTTGTTATTATTATGTGTCCTTCCTCCCTGCCGTCTCCTATCCACCATTCTCATCCCTTTACTTCTGGGTGAGCTCTGGTCTCTGTGAGTGTCTGTTCTCTGTGCACTTGTGTTTGGTCTGTCCTCTCCTTTTTCTTCACCTTCCCACTGGATTTTAGTTCCTTGTTTGTTTGTCTCCTTTTCAGGGCTCCCATTTCTTTGAGAATTGGCAGATTTCAGTGAAATGTACACATGAGAATCCATGAAAAAAAATGTTTGGGGGGGGGGGGAGAAGAAGAAAATCAAGGAAGAAGAAGAAGAAAAAAGTAGCTTGGAAGGCTGGCAGACAACATTGACATCACCAAACGTCATATATAGACTTCATTGTGAAAAGTGTTTGTCACCTTTTTGGCCCACCAGTTGAAGGTGAAATGAAAATGTCTTATTCTAGTGTCATGCATCAGCAGGATACTGGCAGGATACTGAAAAATGAAAGAGACAGATAAGAGTTGAACACACAAATGATCCTGGATTTGGTTTGACCAAAAAGTGGATGATGAACTATTAGATGCTCAGATTTGCGCCAGATTGCACTGTTTTGAAAGCAAAAGTTTAAAACTTTCTGGGGTGGAAGAGAGGAGCATGCCTGCTGGACCTCTCTTAAATTTCAGAGATTTCTGCTGTTCCATAGTGGGAGTCCTGCTTACCTCGTTAGCTGCCCCAGACTGTAAATGATGATGCTATATGTTGGTTTTGCTCCCCTCTGCCTAAGCTGCCCTGGACCAAAAAACACAACAACAAACAAAAAAAAAAACAAAAAAAAATGAACAATGACCAGGTTTCCTTTGAATTATCTTTGCTCAGAGCCACCTTGTGATTGTAACTGTTTAAGGTTTCCCCTTTGCTTCCCTTTGCCTGAAGTGTGTCCCCTGGACTTGAAAATAATTGCAAGGTTTTGTGTTTGTTCCCCCCACTCCTCTGCTACTCTGGACTCTACATGATGATTGCCAGGTTTCCCTTCATTTCCTTTCCCCCTGAACTAAGCCCAAGACTTCGTGACAATTGCCAATTTTCCTCTTTGTTTTTTTGTGGCCCTTCTAATACCCTAAAACTTCACATGAAGGTTGCCAGGTTTCCTCTTTGTTTTTTGTGGCCCTTCTAATACCCAAGAACTTCACATGAAGGTTGCCAGGTTTCCTCTTCGTTTTCTGTGGCCCTTCTAATACCCTGGAACTTCACATGAAGGTGCCAGGTTTCCTCTTTGTTTTTCTGTGGCCCTTCTAATACCCTGGAACTTCACATGAAGGTTGCCAGGTTTCTTCTTTGTTTTTTGTGGCCCTTCTAATACCCTGGAACTTCACATGAAGGTTGCCAGGTTTCCTCTTTGTTTTCAGTGGCCCTTCTAAAACCCTAGAACTTCACATGAAGGTTGCCAGGTTTCCTCTTTGTTTTCAGTGGCCCTTCTAAAACCCTAGAACTTCACATGAAGGTTGCCAGGTTTCCTCTTTGTTTTCAGTGGCCCTTCTAATACCTTAGAACTTCACATGAAGGTTGCCTGGTTTCCTCTTTGTTTACCTTTGCCTCTGGCTCCATAGGGGACTTTTAAGTGATGATTGCCAGATTTCTTCTTTGTTTCTCTTTGCCCTTAGCTCATTTCAGGACATTACGATGATTTCTAGGTTCCGTCTTTGTTCCTCTTTGTCCTTTGCCATTTTGGAGTTTAAGAATAAACGATCTTTGCCAGGTTCCCCTCTTTGTTGGCCTTGTCGTTAGCCACTGTGGAGTGTAGATAAATGAATATTGCTTAGGTTTCATCACCCTTTTTAAGCCGCCCCAGATAATAATGAATATTGGCAGGTTCTGATGTTCAGATTTGATAATTTCCAGCCCCCCCCCCCCCCCTTTTTTTTTTTTTTTTTTTTTTTGAACGTGATGATCGTCTTGTTTCCTTCTGAACTTTCCTGCCTTTTTTATTTTGATTTTCTTTCCTATATATATATATATATTTTTTTTTAAACCCTTTGATACTTGTTGCCATTGAAAGCAAAGTAAGGAATGTTCCTTTGTGTCTTTTTACAGAGCTGTATGCCGTTACTACCGCAGTAACTGGCAAAAAATGAAGTCATCCGGATGTTAGTGCTTGTGTCCCTGAGAGTGAAAAAGAGAAAATTGAGCGAAAGGGTGAGAGGAAGAAGTTACGAGGCTAAGCTTTTCTTGATGAGCACTGCGGCTGAAGCAATGGACTTGATTGTGAAGAAACCATATGAAACTACTTTTTTTATTTCATCTTTTTCTTAGAGAACTTGGTGACTGGTTTTGAGTTTCAGTTTTTAAGGGGTAAGAACATTTTTAGTCTCAGTTTTTGTTTAAATGATTACCCTTTCGTTAAGTTTCAGAATCATATCTAAAAATTTTTACTTTTTTAGTTTGATTTTTAAGGTTCAGGTAAAAGATGTTTCAGCACCTCATGTTTGTTCATAAACCAAGTAGAATTCATTTTAGACATCTTCCAAACAGTGTTATTAGAGTCTTTTTTTTTTTTTAATTAAGGAGAAAATGTGTGTATATGCTTATTTTTTATTTTTGGTATTAAATGTGTGTTAAATGAAATGGAAGAAGATGAGTGTCTTTTAGAAGCTCTATTTTTAAAGGGAAAGGGGGGGGGGGGGGGGGGGAGGGGGGGGGGGGGGGGGGTGTAAAACAGAAAAAGGAGAGATAATGAATTTGTGCACTTATTTGCTCACAGCTGTACATATTTCTATACATATATTTTATATGTATATACCTTTGGTGCATAAATCAAAGCAGGCATTCATTATCAAGAGGATTGACTGATTACAATTGTCAGTGTTTGAAATGTCCACATGAATTCTGATCTGTAGGTTTTTGTTGTTGTTGTTTGTTTGTTTACTATGATTTTTTAAGGGTAATAGTGGACTTCATGTTGATTACAAGGTGTTATAAGCATTTGAAAAGACATTTGTGTATTGATGACACTGAAAGGTGTGCAACCTTAAGGTATCCAATGATACAGATCAGTGTGCCAGTCCTGTGGACTATGAGAGATGATTGTAAGTGTGACAGGTGGCATACCAGCATGATTCGTTCAGGAAATGAGTTGTGGGTAAGCTGTTGCTTAATGTTGGTGCACAGAGCACATTACGCCATGGACTCACTTAGAACTTAAGTCTTAATTGACTTTGTGCTTGTACATTTGGAATGAAATGTTCTTTGGGTTTACATCATTGATACTTTGCTTTGACATTGTGTCATCAGTTTCTTGGCTTTGTTTGCTCGCAGGTGGGTGTGTGTGTGTGTGTGTGTGTGTGTGTGTGTGTGTGTGTGAGAGAGACAGAGACAGACAGATGTTGATGTTTATTTTTGTAACATTTTATGTCAGCATTGAATGTTAAACACACACACACACACACACACACACACACACACACACACACACACACACACACACACACAAAACAACCAAAAAACAAAACTGACACAAAAGTTATCAGTTCATTCGGTAGCAGGGAAGAGGTGGGGGTAAAGGTAGGATATGAGTGAAATACCCTCTTGACGGGAACACACAAGGTCATCTTTATAAGTTTCCAAATCTAATGAACCAAAACAGTCTCCCTCCTCCCCCATCTTGAGCACTGTTGCTTCTTGAGCACTGTTGCCAGTATTTCGTAACCTTTTCCCCCACTGTTAGTTTGTATGATTGACGCAGATGGTAATCACATTAGATTGTGTAAATGTCATATGGGACAAGGGAAAACATTACCCAATTGTTAGTGATGGTGAAGTAAACGGTTGTTAAGGGAAACAAGGGTGGAGACTGGACTAGAGGGGAGGGGTGGCAGAGGATGAACAGAGGGGATGTATTGAGTGTCAAAGTTCAGGTTGCTTATGTCATGATTTGCTCTTAATTTAAGTCAAGTTGCGAATGGAAAGAAAACGATACTGTAGTAAGATGAAGTTCTTTTCTGAGAGGGTCTTTCAGGTGTGTTCGTTGGTTATTGATGTTCAGGGAAGACGGGAAGACAAAATTAAGTCATCATGGAACCGGAAAAGCTGGATGTATGCACACACACACACACCTGCTAGTTAATTTTGATTCTTTTAATAGAAAATTGATTTTTTTAAAAGCTGCATTTTATATAACTATCTTGTCACAGCAGAGATTGTTTCTGTTTTTAAATGTAATAAGAATTTATGTAGAAAAACCCAAAAAAGAAATGGTATTTTATGTAATTAGCTTGTCACCACAGATCTCGTTTCTGTTTTTAAATGTAAAGCTTTTCTTTTTATTTTTACACAACAGAGTTTGTTGTGAAAATGTGCAACAGGGAAAAAAAAAAAAAAATTTTTTTTTTTTTTTTTTTTTTTTTTAGTGCAAAGGTCATGGTCAGGGAAGGCCATTCATAGAATTTCACAAGTGGCAGGAAGGTTTTCTAAGTGTATTTTTTCTGTTTGGTTTTGGTTTGCAACATTCTGTTTTTTTATTTTTTTAAAGGCTTTTATGGTTGTTTTTGATTAAGTGTAAACTAGGTTAGGGTTAAAGTCAGGTTGGGTTGGCTTCTGGCAGGTGCAGAGACGATGGAGTTACCTTTAACATGTTATGGATGTTTCCATCAAAGTTTTCTTTTTAACACTTGGTGTGCTACTATCCATGAGGTGGATAAGTCACCATAATGTCATTCATCAACTTTGTTTTTCCTTATACCTGCATAGTGTATTTCTGGGGATCTTTGATAAATGGATTTTTTTTTCACTTGATTTTTGCCACGGATAACGTCAGGGTTGCTGTGGATGGGTGGTTAATATGTCCTGAGAGCATTTTGTTAGGGGGACCTTGGTGCATGGTCAGGAACACTAACACACCCACACCCATTATGAGTCTGGTGGTGGGGGGAGGGGGGAAACCAATGTGACCAGTGTGTGATTCTGTACCACATGCATGTATTTCTCTTGCTGCAAGGCAGGCATGCTATTTTCAGAATGACCACCACTCTGCTTTTAAAAAAAGAAAGATGTTGAAAAAATTTAACTGATTTTATGACAGGGTATTAGGCACACGCGAAAAAAAAAAAAAAAAAAAAAAAAGAAAAAACCTGACAGTTTAATCAGCCAGTGAACTGATCTTTAGTTGACAATATTTTGGACATTGTCACTGGATCTGTTTAATACAGCAGGTGTGAATTGACTGACCTACTGGTAGACTAGTTTGAGTACCATCAGCCATTAGGGACTGAAATGGAGGGGTAACAATTGTTGAAGAGGAGAACAAACAGGCAAACAAACAAACACACATTTAAGTGCAGAAATTCTGATGTTTACATTTTGATGGGGAGAAAAATCTCGTAATTTATGAACATCAAGGTGACATTAATGTGTTTTAGCATAATGTCCTCATCACAACTCTTTCATTCTTCATTTGCTTCTTCACCTCTGGAGACAAAGCCAGCTAATGTGCCTCAAGATTCACATGGAAATGATCATGAACATCACACACTTGTCTGTGTATACTTGTTTTACCTTAATCTGCATCTGTTTTAGTATGAAATCTTTGGGTTTGCTTCTCTGTAGAAAAAGAAGTGGCAAAAATTGTGTGTGTGAGTGGTAGTGTAGTGTGTGTGTGTGTGCGTGTATGTGGTGTGCGTGCGTGTGTGTGTGTGTGTGTGTGAGCCAGTGACTGAGCACACGCTCAGTACGACAGTGTGTTTCAGTTGTGCACCTGTGGCGTGCTTTGCATGAAGATGTTTGTAGCAGTTGTGTATTTGGTTGTATCTCTTTTGACAAGGGTGATATTAGACAAATTGTGAATTCATGTGTTGCTATAGGATTAATGCACATGCACAAATTTGTAATGGGCGTTTGTGTTTCGTGTTATGTGAGCTTCCGTTTCCAGTACTTTGTTTTGATTCTTCATTTATTTGCAAGCCTTTTGCCATCATATTTTAAGTAGTGTAAGTGAATAACATATAGGATACTTGTATCAGCCATTCATTATTCAAAGAAAAAAAATTGCTAAAGATAATGGCCTAAAACTGAAAATTGTCATTGCTCAGCAGTTTTTTTTTTTTTTAAATCATCTACTTGAAGTGTCCATTTTCATTGGACATATCAGACAAAGCTGTCTTGACAAGCCAATAATATATACCCTGTCTAATATTTGTTAGATATGTTATTTAAGTTGATTTCTTTTTTGTTGCACTGCCAGACTTGCCATAAAGAAATGTGTGTGTGTGGATGTGTGCGCATGCGTATGTATGTGTGTGTATGTGCGTATGTTGTGTGTGCATATGTGTGTGTATGTGTGTAGTCTGTGACAAGCAAAAATTTTACAGAACCCATGTAGCTGAGACAGAGGTTATTGATCTGGAAGATGTGTAACATTGAAAACGTAAATTCTAGAAGCAGAAGTATGCACTTTTATCTTTTAGTCAGGCATGAAGATGGTGAGTATTTGAAATCTTCACTTATTTCCCCTTCAACAAAAGGTGACCAAAAGAAGCACAATTAAAACAATCTCTGTAGAGAATCTCTGTAGAGGATACAAACCATCAGATGAAAAAAGTGAAGAAAACACCAACCACAGTGTGGTGCAGTGGAATGTGTTCCTGACCACTTCTGGGAGGTAGCATGTTCAGGCCACATCAGAACTGCGAGTGAGTGTCTCAGCCTTCAGCCATGGCTGTCACCTACCCACGTTGTGACTATACTATGGACTGATTTGCAAAGATAGGAACCAGCCACACTGTTGTCATTGGTCAGTTTTACTGGCAGTATGGAGAGTGTTTTTCAAACTTGGTGACCACTGCTGCAGGTGTAGGTATGTTTCAGATGTATCTGAATGTCATGAAAGGAGGTGTGGATTAAGTGTCTGTTTCAGATGTACCTGAATGTCATGAAAGGAGGTGTGGATTAAGTGTCTGTCACATAGTCTCAGAAACTGGGAAAGGGGGTGGGGAGAAGAAGAAGAAAGTAAAGCCATACAGATTTCTTTGATTAAGATAGGATGATGTCCTGTGTATGTCAAATCAAACAGGCATGATCACCACCTGTTGACTCGACATGCTGCGTCACTTTTTGTGGGAGGCAGTTAGGCAGCCTGATAATTGACAGCTCACTAAGGACAACTATTGCCAGAAGTGCAGTAGTGGAGATCTGGATGTAGGCATGGTTAGGGGTACTAGAGTGATTCCGCTGACAAGGCATAACAGGTGGCAAAGAAAAACAAATTTTGATCTTTTTTTTTTTTTTTTTTTTTAGTTTTGATTTACTTGCCTGCTAAATGTGATGGCAAAAAGTTTTTTTGTTTTTTTTTTTAAATTTTTATAGGCATAGACAGATGTTCGTTGTAAACTTTTCTTTCTTTATTTATTTTAAGTTCTTGTCAAAACCATATACACCTAAATTCAAGTGTTCACTTGTTATGTTCAAGTATATGTGGTATCTGTTTTGTTCCACTGTATTTCATATCTGTCATTGCATTGCAAACTGAGACATCGAGTATGAATTTTCTCTACTGTTTGATGTTCTCTCTCTCTCTCTCTCTCTCTCTCTGTCTCTGTCTCTCTCTCTCTGTGGCCTGCTTTCTCTCTTCTTCCCTTTGTCTTCATTATCAATTCAACACCTGGTGGTGTTCTGTCCTTTGGAGGCAAACCAGTTTCTTTCTTTCTTTTTTTTTTTTTTTTTAAAGCAAGTGTGGCAGTGTGCTTAAATGAATGAACTGAACAAATGGATTTTTTCCCATCATTTATTCTGAGAACCTCATGGACACAGTCAAACATTGGATCAGATCTGCCCGCGCTGTTGAGGTTTTGTAATGAATGCAGTGTACGTGACTTACAATCAAAACAGCGGCAATATGGAATTGTACATATAGCTCTTATCTTTTTCTTTATATTACTCTTTCTTCCTTTCGCTTTTTCCTGTGCTCACTTTCATTCCAGTCTGTTTCATTTCTCATTTTGTGGTCTTGGTAATTTTGGTTATAGTTATTCATTTTGAAATGTATTCTTTTAAAAACAAAATGAAATGGTGAAGAATGTACATGTACAGTTTGAGACTCAAGTTTTGTGTGTGATGGTACAAAAACAGAGGTATGGATTGATTTTTTGTGTTTGTTTGTTTGTTTGTTAATTATCTTTTTTTTTGTCCATGTTTGATTTCTCCACATGAATGTTCTTGTGCCCTGCCTCAGTGACAAGTAAACATGTTAACAAAGCTCTTGTGGTGTGATGGGTGGAAGCATTTGATGGGTGGATGGGAGGGTGGTGGTGGACCATTGACATGAACTGGCTGCCTTCCACGGCACCTGTCTTTCATCTCATCTCATCTGTAAGCTTTGGCTCCAGTCCTGTGCTACCACAGACACTTCATATGTACATGTACTCTTCTGCATGCTTGTATACACATACACACACGTGCATGCACATCCCTCCTCCAGTCATCACTAGTGAATCATGTAGTGCCTTTTACATTTGTATTTTTTGCATTGACATAAGGCATGAACTTAAGTTATGTCAGACAAAATTTGATTCATGAAGGAAACAACCTGGGCGAGTGCAGATCCTGAGCTGTCGTGCCACATGTTCTGAAAGTTGATGATGTTTTCTTTTTGGGTGGTGATTGATTTATGCAGCATTATCAGTCAGAATCACTCCTTTTCCCCCCCCCCCCCCCCCTTCCGCCATTGTCCCTGTCACCTCTCCTTTCAGCTTTGAAGCTACGCAATCCCCCCTCCCCTCTCCAGACAAACACCACTTTTTTTCAACATGTCTCTAATAGGATATGTTATGTATGCTATGGTTGTCTGTGCATGTATGTTTTCCTTTGTGGTCTTTGAGTGTGTGTGGGTGTGTGTGTGTTCAATTCACTTGATATTGCTTTTAGTCCAGCCATCCACAAAGGGCCATATTTGGGCTGTCATCTTCTGGAAGTCAACTCATGCGCACGCACGCGCGCGTGCGCACACACACACACACACACACACACACACACACACACATTCATTCACTCATTTGAACTGATTTTCTAAAAACACACCAGAATTTCATTGGAATGTTTCCTCCATAAGGTGAAAAATGTCTTTCAAAAACTTCAGGTGGGACACTTCTAAACAGTATTTTCATGGAGTTCCCTGTAAGGTATTTAAACCTTAAGTCGGTGTCTGAGACAAGCTGGTGAATTAAATCAGAGAAATGTATTACTGTTTGACTTGCACATGAGGTGCATATAAGAGAGAAAAAGGAGAAAGTTGTGTGTGACATTCAAGTACTTGGTGAGAGAGAGAGGTGTAACACGCATGTGAGGTATATGAGAGAGAGAGAGAGAGAGAGAATGATGTAGGCTGCACATTTGTGAGGTATACAAGAGACATCGAAATATGTAACATATATGTGAGGGAGAGAGAGAGAAAGAGAGATGTGCAATGTGTATGTAAGCTTTATGACAGAGAGAGAGAGAGAGAGAGAGATATGTGTGTGTGACTCGAAACATATATGAAATTAACGGGAGAGGGGGTGAAAGATATACATGACATGTCTGTGAGGATAAGAGGGAGAAGGATGAGTGTGACAACCATGAAAGGTGTGAGTACTTGCATTCAGGTAAAACTGCTTTAAAATTTACAACACATAAGTATATACCACTTAGGAGAGTAATATTCTTTTCAAACACCCAAGTTGAAACACAGGTTCATTCTTTAAGAAGGCAATTAGACTGGTTGGCTGGGCTATAAATAGACGAAAGACAAAGAAGTAAGATGCTTGAGGTTTTTTTTGTTTGTTTTGTGTGCTTGTTTTTTTTGAGTGAAAGTCCATCTCTTTCACATTGACTGTGCAATGGTTTGATCAACGACTCACTTGTACACCAGCAAACACTGGCACAGCGTACAAGGAGAAATGGCACAAATGTTGGATTTGAGGAAGAAGGAAAAAAAAGAGGAAAGTAAAGAATGTTGAAATTCCTTTCTTTTATCCATGTTTACTGAGAGAGAGACTTAAAAAAAATTTTTTTTTTTATTAAGATTGTTAATGGAAATGTCAAGTTTTTATATCCATTTTAATTCATGTGCTCCGCACATGAGAGAAAGAAGAAAAAAAGTAAAATATAATTTCATTTATCAAATGCTCATGCATATGTACAAACATTCACAGCTGGAGGGACTTGAAGGAAATATTTGAGAAAAATTAAAAAATGTATATATATATATAAAATGAAGGTAATGTATAAAAAGCTTATGTATAGCACCAGTCATGAAATGTACGTTTGAAACCTCAATAATCTTTTTTTTTTTTTTTAAGGTACTCCCATTAAGAATGTGTGTGTGTGTGTGTGTATTTTGTTCACTGAATTGTTAATCGTTATTAATGTTCAAATATTCACAGATGGACACCCTTGCCACCCTTACCCCCCCTACCCTAGCCTCCTTCAAACTGAACTGGTCTTTCTGTCATGACGTCAGCTAGTTACCTCAGTAATATACCCAATATCATGAAACAACCCTCTGTCTAACACTGGGTCTATGGCATCTCTGGTCAGCTTTTGTTTTGTCGTGAATTAACCATTATTTAAACTCTTTTCTAGAGTTGACTGACTCTGCTGTTGTCTTGGCGTAACAGGTCACTTCATCATTGTTGTGGATGAGCGATTTGTGTTCAAAGTGATTCGTCTGTCATGCATCTTCTTCTGTTTTAATTGACTGAAATGCGCTTGGTTTATGTTCAACATGTCAGTTTTATTTATTTTGCACAAATAGTGATGTTCCAGCGTGTATGCTGAGACATGGTGTATATGAGCAAGTACAGAAGGAATGGGGAAGAGAGAAGAGAGAAGCAGATCTGTGTGTGTGTGTATGTGTGTGTTTGCGTTCAAGTCTGATAATTTCACTAACTTTACTAACTCAAGACTCATAATGTCATCATGCGTACTAACCCTGAGGCCATTTCATCATCCATATTCACCCAACTCTCGTTGTTTGCCATCATTACGAATCAAAGTC
Source organism: Conus betulinus (assembly GCA_016801955.1). Taxonomy (NCBI): domain Eukaryota; kingdom Metazoa; phylum Mollusca; class Gastropoda; order Neogastropoda; family Conidae; genus Conus; species Conus betulinus. The sequence continues at coordinate 14,947 of JADBJO010006884.1, forward strand.
TGGTTACTTCTTCCTTACATGCTCATACAAACCTCACAATTTCATAATTTGCATTCATCAAAGCCTCACATTTTCATAATCCTCTGTCATCTCATAATTTCATCTTCCTTGTTTGCCCATGTCTCATGATATTATCATTCTTGCTCACCTACGTTTCATTTTATCATTATTGCTCACCCAGTTATTATTTCGTCATCCTCGCTCACCCAAGTCTCCAGTGTTTGATCATCCTTGCTCACGTTTCGCCATCGATTTTACCCAAGTTTTTTTTATTATACTATCATCCTTATTTTTTTTTTTTTTTTGTGTGTGTGTCCTTTCACACCCAATACTCGTTATTTCATTTTCCTTACTAACTCGCAACCTTTGTCAAACAGTAGTTGCAGTTCTGCAAAAATATCACAAAGAAAAGCTTGCTGGACTGCTGACTGTAGTTTAGTTAATAGTATAAAGCCATGCCTATATTCTCCTTGCCTCAGTTCAGGAGGCTTCCACTCTAATGGGGGCAGAGAGCAGGTTGGATGATGAACGACCTTGAAAATGTAACAACAACAGCAATTTAAGAAAATAGATAAATGAATAAAAAGAAGAGGAAGAACAAAATCGTATTCTGTGCATATCATATGGCCAGTTTCTGGTTTGAGACCCATGAATTCATACTCGTATACATTGATAGACTGACTTCCATAAAAATGTTAAGAAAACGAAATGAAAAAGAAAGAACAAAGTAGTATTTGTGTATAAGGAATGTAACCAGTTCTGGTGTTGTGTCTCATTCTCCATACCTGAATGCTTTGTTAGACCGAACCTCCCACCCCCCGTACTTTTTTTTTCTTTTCTTTCTTTCTTTTTTTTGTTTTTGTTTTTTGAAGTCTCCAAAAGCCAATACACTCACTTTGAGTTGTGAAGGATTAGGAAAAAAAAACACAAAAAACCCGCAAGCATGTGTGTTGACTAATAAGTGATTGTTTCATAATGCTATTGGCATAAAACACCACCTTAAGATTGTAATTGCATCAAAGTATTGACACTGGACTACTTCCTCTTAGAATTATACCCTCTCTTCATTATTATTTTTATCAATTTATATTTTAAATTGATTTTTCTGTGTGCTCAGTCAAGCAGCTGTGAGCTGTTGGAAGCAGAAAAAAGTGCTTTGTTCAGTGTCATTTCGAAAAGTCTGTGTGCTCAGTCAAGTAGCTGTGAGGTGTTGAAAGCAGAAAAAAAAAATGCTTTGTTCAGTGTCATTTTGAAGACTGGAACGTCTGTCAACAGTCTGACAATGTTTCAGGAATGGGGTGTTTTCGTGTAACAATATTGTGTGCGAGTGTGTGTATTTGGTTTGGTTGCCTGTCCAATCCGACCTCAACACCTTCACCCCCCTCCCACCCACACTCTCCACTCTTTCCAGCCCTTATCCTACCTCTCCTGTTTCACCACCCCCATATTTTCATCATGGGAAAGGGGGGGGGAAAGGGGGGGGGGGGGGGGGGGAGGGGGTTACGGGTAATTGTAAAACACAAGCATGTATGGATACACATCAGCCAGCATGCAAAGGATCTGAAACCATATCAGTCTCATTGTCTATAGCCATGTCATTAGTTCATGAGTCATTGTCAATTTCATCTGTGCATATTGTGCACATTATATGTGCGGCCAATGCTTTATCAACTGTTGTACCACGAGATGCGATCAAGACATGTAGATCTTCAGAGGGCTCAAATAAAACTTGAATTTCTGAGATTAAAGTTTTGTTTCTCCTAGTATGAATGATGGTGTGTGTGAATGCTGAGGTATGCATTTGTGTGTGTGTGTGTGTGTGTGTGTGTGTGTGTGTGTGTGTGTGTGTTTACATACACGTTTTGCATTACGTTTACTCATGGAAGAGAAGGAAAATAGACCTGTTTCGGGGTGAAAAAATCAAGGATGGATAATGCCTGGCTTTCCATACTATATGGTTATCGTTTGTGTGTGGGTCAAGCAAATGCATATAAAGAGTCGATTAAATATCTCTTTGAAGCCCCAACCAGGATCACGATCGGGATATCGACTGTATTAAAGGAATTGCATACTCATTTCTTTATTCTTCACAAGCTATAATACAGGTAGCTCTCTGGCATATTTCCGGTAGAGCTCTCTTGCATGTTTCCGAACATATATTATTCAGTCATGGATTCGGCCCCAGCCAGCGCTTGACAATATTATAATTATTATAATGAATACTTGGGTAGCACCTATTCTCGGCTAGAGACCGTTCAATATCATTTACTCAGTTTCCTTACTTACTTCATTCTTTCCATTTCTTACGCAGGGTGTGTGTGCTATGTGTAATGTCATCCATATCAACGGCCAAGCTGGCCTTCTCTTCCGAAACTTGTGATGAGGTTTTTACGTGTGTGCAAAATGTTATGCATGCAATCACACATGGAACCTCGGTTTATAGTCTCATTCGAAGGACTGTTTGGGAAATGGAGTCGGAACCAATGTTAACTCTGAGGGAAAAAATCCCCTGTACCCAAATGGGATGGCAGAGATTCGAACCCGCAATCCCAGGATCACCAAGATTACGAGTCTGGCGCACTACCAACTGAGCTATTCTGGCCCCCAATAGTGAAGTGTGCTTTGAGTTTAGAGGGAAGAGTGGAACCGCAAAGTTGATTTTCGTCCACAGAATGTTTGTGTCTCTCAAAAATGTTGCTCAGAAGTGACCAACATTTCTGTTGTTTGTAACTCTTAAACGTGGTGAATACCATGTATCGCTTAAACATGGTGAATGTCAAGATGTAGTATGAAAGGAAGTGTAGAGTACGACTATGTCATGTTGTAAAAGAAAAAAGAGAGAACATAACCTTATAGCCTCTTCGTCATCCTCATTTGATCGCTGTTACTTAAAAAAAAAAAAAAAAAAAAGAATACATACATGATTAATTAGCAACAACAATGATGATGATAGCGATAACAACCATAATCATAATAGTAAACGCAAATTATGTGGCCCTGCAAGCATAGTAGTTATGATGACAATTTGCTGTTTTGTTATAGTCAGTTTTTGCCAATAGCGGGACTCGTCATCATCATCGCCTATTACCCGTCCTGGGGTACAGGCCGCCAACCAAGCACCTCCAGGCATCTCTGTCCTTGCTCTTTTTTTCCAACTGTTTCCAAATCATCCCCATGTTCCTAATGTCTGCTTCCAGGTCCCTGTGCCAGGTGTTCCTTGGCCGACCCTCTTTTCGTTTTTACTTGGGGGTTCCATATTAGGGCTTGTCTGGTGATGCTTGCAGGCTTCCGCAGTATATGTCCAATCCAGCCCCAACACTGTTTCTTGATTTCCTGTTCTGCGGGCAGCTGGTTTGTTCTCTCCCAGAGCTCGCTGTTGTTGATGGTGTCTGGCCACCAAATGCGGAGAATCTTGTGCAGTTGTTGTTGATGAACTCTGCACTTTCTTGGTGGTGGCGACTGTAGTTCTCCAGGTCTCCGCTCCATACAATAGAACTGCCTTGATGTTGGTGTTGAAGAGCCTGACTTTCGTGCTGATTGACAGTTCCTTGGAGCTCCAGATGTTCTGTAGCTGTATGAACGCTGCCCTGGCCTTTCCAGTCCTTGCTCTGATGTCGGCGACTGTGCGTGGCCCTCTGCTTGTCAATGACACTGCCCAGGTAGGTGAAGGCTTCTACCTCCTCTAGCATCTCGCTGTCCAGCGTGATCGAGTTGGTGCTGACAGTGTTAGCCTTGAGAATCTTGCTCTTGCCTTTATGAATGTTGAGCCCTACTTGTGCTGATGTGGCTGCTACGTTGCTTGTCTGTTCTTGCATCTGCTGTTGAGTGTGCGAGAGTAGTGCCAGGTTGTCGGCAAAGTCCAAATCGTCGAGCTGCGTCCAGGGTGTCCACTGGATCCCTTGTCTTCACTGATCTGTTGAGGTCTTCATGATCCAGTCGATTGCCAATAGAAATAAAAATGGTGAAAGTAGGCAACTTTGTCTGACGCCAGTCCTCATTTTGAATGCCTTCGTGAGCTGCCCACCATGGATGGCCCTGCAGGTCAGAGCCTCGTACGAGTTTTCTTATGATGGTGGTGATCTTGACTGGTACACTGTAATGTTGGAGAAGCTTCCACAGGGTGTCTCGGTCTATGCTGTCAAAGGCTTTCTCGTAGTCGATACAGTTGACATACAGGGCTGGGTTCCACTTGTTTGATTGCTCAATGATGCGAAGCGTTGCGATCTAGTCTGTGCAGGATCAGTCGGTGCAAAAACCAGTCTGCTGGTCACAGAGTTGAGCATCAACGGGATCCTTGTTCAAAATGACTCTGTTGAAAATCTTTCCTGGCACTGGTAGCAGTGTGATTACTCTGTAGTTCGCCTTGGGATCTTGATAAGGTATCCCTCCTTCCCAGTCTGCTGGCACTTGCTGCTCTTCCCAGATCTTGAAGAGAGGCCAAAGCATCTTTGCTGTGGTCTCTATGTCTGTCTTCAGTGCCTCTGCGGGGATGTTGTCAGGTCCTGCTGCCTTAACATTCTTCAACTGTTTGATGGCCTTCCCCATTTCTTCTTTGGTTGGTGCTCCACAGTCTATGAGCAGGTCTGAGTCGCCTCTTAGATGTGTGGAGGGTTCTCTGGCGATGGTCTGACAAAAGCTCCTCGAAGTGCTCAACCCATCTGTTCTTCTGCTGCTCTTCTCCTGAGTTGCCTTCCCTTTCTGTCTTTTATTGGTCGTTCTGGCCTCCTGTACTTTCTTGCCAGCTTACTGGTGGTGTCATACAGTCCTTTCATGTTTCCCTGCTTTGCTGCCTGTTCGGCTTCTGTTGCTAGGTCATCTTCATACTTCCTCTTGTCTGTTCTGATGCTCTGCTTGTTTGTTTGCTTCAGTGTATTCTGCTTGTGCTTTGGCCTTCCTTGTTCTTTTGTTTGGCTGTTGTTGATTGCCGATTTCTTCTCTTTCCTCTGTTGGATCTTTCGTAAGCTGTCAAAATCCATTCATATTCTGCCTGTTAGGCAAGAATTGGCACTACAGAATACCACCAAAATAATGACAGCAGTTCAGGATCTCCTCTGGTGAGTGGCCTCAAAACGACTAGATATATCACTGTTCTCTGAGGGTTATCGGTGTTTTAACCTGGTGCAGCATGAACGGGGGCTGTGGCTGTGTATGAAGATGGTGAAATAATAAGCGACAGAGTAATGCTAGCATTAGAATCTACAAAATGACACTGAAAAAAGAGGTGGTGAGGAGGATGGCAACATCACTTTCTCGAGGATGACGACTCTCTCTCTCTCTCTCTCTCTCTCTCTCTCTCGCACGCACGCACGCACGCGCACACACACACAACAACAACAACAACAACAACACAACAGCAGCAGCAGCAGCAGCAGCAGCAGCAACAATATTTATTTCCTTTCGCCCCTTTTGGGGTATGGAGGAAGGAAAGCAAACAAGCCAAAATAAAACATAAATTGCTAGTCAATACTCCAATATACTTTGACAAAAGAAGCGTTTGTTTTCGATTAGTAGAAGACATCATTTGACAAAAATTATTGACAGATTTTGGGGAGAGAAATCTTTTTGGCAAATACTTGTGCAAATTGAGGTATGATGAACATTCCATGTCAAAATGAAATTCATCGCCTATTGCAGACATGTCACACATACGCCTGCACGCACACACGCACACTGTATGACCACATAGCACCACAATGTAAACGAATCTGATGAGGTTAAGAGAGAAAGGTAGGAAAGGAGACACTGCACACAAAGGAGACTCTTTAATGGTTACAATTTTCAGAACAACAAACCAATGAACTCAGTCCTGTCAAAAACAGTAGAAGTGGAGTAAAACCACACGAGTGTTTGCGCTTTTTTAACCTTGCTTCAAGAAAAACAAACTTTGTTAAGGCAGACATTTGGCGTCATATTCTGCACTATGTTCATCTCTTGCAAACAAGAACTTGTCAGCAAACTCTGGGCAAAATTCTCATGGCTGACATGAACAAGGATGCACCGTGAAAGAGTCTGACACGGCCCAAGTACTGAGCTACATCTACTTCCTTCCATTTTATGCTTGACATTCCACAAGACTCGAATGCCCGGATTAGAAGACCTTTGTGTCAACGTCATTGACTAGCACTCTCGCGGACAGAATGGCTTCGTGGGAGCGCGATTCAATGAGATCAACGCTAAAGTAAAAGTAGGCTTCTAAACTAGGGCTTTGAGCATTTTTTACCAAGTATTTGGGCCGTCCCGCCCTTCACATTTTCGATCTTGCAACGCTCTGTCATGTATCGTTTTTTCCATCATAGTGGATGCCTTACACTCGCACACTCTCATCTCTTCTGTCTTGAAGCCTCACCAGGGGCTGTTAAGGCACTGCTGAGCTTCCAGGCGATATCCTTTATCTGTTGAGGTTCTCAACAGCCCTCCGGAAGCAGGGGAAAGACAGGCCTATCCATTCTCTGGTATTGTCCTGCCGCCTCTTTTCCTGTCCGCTTCTTCATCTTCCCGCCATTCGGTTACACGGCACTTTTTTTCTGCTAAAAGACAGCTGGAGGACATTACCATAATTTGTTATTGTCATCAACTGTCCCTTTTCAGCTGCGTTGATAATTGTAGGATTAGGACGGAAAAAGACTGCGTCGGAGGCAGGTCCGTTACCAACTGGCGTTTTACAGATGACATTGATGCCTTTCAGAAAAAAAAGAAGAATTAGCAAGTTTGGTGGAGAGCGTTGATAGCCTAACTCTACGGTCTATGGCATGCAAATTAATGCAGAGGGAACCAGACTAGTGACCAACAACATCAATGGATATCAGCAGTGACATCAAGAAGTGGTTAGAAGCTGGAAATCGTCTATAGCTTCAAATACCTGAGTACGCTCGTAATAGATGCATAATAATGAATAATGAGGGACCCAAGCCTAAAACACGCCCCAGGACTGCACAAACCATAGCAGCGCTTGCAAGACGTGAGGTAATTTTGAACAACAGAAAATCTCACTCGGATCGAGATAAAAAGAAAACATCAGACTGATGCGCTCCCTTGTTACATCAAGATTTGCGTACGCCCATGAGTTATGCCGCCATTGAAAGAAGGATGCGGGCTATGAGATGAGATGTTGCCTAAAATGCCTCGGCATCTCCTACAAAGAGCATATCACTTACGATAAAAGTGAGAAACGGAATAAAGCAGGCCGCTTGCCCATTGAAAACTTTGTTACTACACTGAAGACGCGCGCAAACTTTTGGGGCTTGGGCACGACTCGTGATCTTTGCGGCTTTCCATGACATCCTAGTAAGGCAGAGTGCCAGCAGAGAGATGAAGAGGCAGACAGAGAGAGAGAGAGGACAACATCCATGAATTGACAGACTTGAAACTTACAGAGCAACACGACAGACCGAAACAGAGAAAACTGGTTGCTATCATCTGTGGCGCCCCCACGGTCAGCCGGCCTTAGGGACTGATGATGATGTTGATGGTGATGATAGGCCATGCTAGGGATGGCCCTTTTTCGCTTTCCTTTTTTTTTCTCTAACGATGTGAAAGGTATGCATGAATTTTTTTTGCCCCCTTTGTTACTCGTCTAGACCTCAAAGGCTAACGGTGAGATTTTAGATGTACATGAGCGTTTTAATCCTATGATTTCATAGCAGCACTCCGTCTTCAGGGATGATGTTTGCACACGTGTGCATTTTAATTACATGCTTGTATTCACTTGTGTGTAAAGGCACATCGAAAGGACCGAACTTCAGAGGTTGGAGTCTGCATCGATATTGACTCCCAAGAGCAAATCTCCTCTAAGCTCGCTGTCTGAGGCGGGAATTGAAACAAGAATCCCGCGTTATCCCGCTACGTCAACTAAGCATGTAATACACAGATGAAGGCAGAAACTGACATCATGGAAAATATGGAGGGAGAAGGCAGTAGTAAACGAGGAAGTGGAGTTACTTATATTCACAGACAAGCGAGGTAGTGAGATACAGGGAAACAGATGATAACACAAATATGACTTTGGAATAAAAACTAACTTAAATTTGTTTCTGTTCTAACGAATAGATCATTTATCATAGGAATGCGGATGGTTAAGTGAGCGGAAGGGCACGATAGGTGCAAGAAAATACAAATACACGCATACACATAAATGCATACATACATACATACATACATACATACATACAAACGAAAAGAAAGAAAACTGACAGAGGATTATATGAAGTTTCAAGATTTCTTTGTTATCAGGGAGACAACTTGGTCATATACAGCAATGATGTGAATGATAAAAACATAAAAATGGGGGGGGGGGGGGGGGGGGGGACATGACTGTCTGTTTTTTTTTTTTTTTTTAAAGTACACGTGAAGATTCCAAGCTTTTGAATTTTGTTATTGCTAGTTGCGACATGAAGACGAACAAAATGTTGAGAATTATACTGTTTGCAGGATTTACGAACTGGATCAATCGACCACTTCTGTAGGACTTCCTTCATTATTTAGACATCATATCTGATAAAACATTGGGGGAAAAAGTCACCAAACTCCCCACCAACCATGCATATTCGCCCTGCCCCCTCCCCTCCACACATTCACACACGCACACGCGCGCGCATACCACCTGGCCTCAAACTTCTATCCACCCTTCAAACTAGCAGCCTCAACCTCCTTTACTCCTCAGCTTCGGCCTCAAAGCGTTATCCACCCTGCACAGCAACTGCCTCAACACCCTATCCACTCTCCACACCAGCTTCAAAGGCCCACAACTGCCTCAGTATCGTACCACCCCCCCCCTCAACACAATCTGCCTCAAGCCCTTATCTACCTCGCAGACACACCCGTCTCAACATCTTATGCACTCTCAAAGCCAGTACCCTCAAAATCGTATCATCCTCCACCACGCCAACTGCCTTAAACGCTTATTCAATCTCCATGCTAACTGCCTATAAATTCATCAATCCTCCATACCAGCTGCCTCAAACCCTTATCCATCCTCCATACCAGCTGCCTCAAACCCTCGTCCATCCTCCATACCAACTGCCTCAAACCCTTATCCATCCTCCATACCAACTGCCTCAAACCCTTATCCATCCTCCATACCAACTGCCTCAAACCCTTATCCATCCTCCATACCAACTGCCTCAAACCCTTATCCATCCTCCATACCAACTGCCTCAAACCCTTATCCATCCTCCATACCAACTGCCTCAAACCCTATTCATCCTCCATACCAACTGCCTCAAACCCTTATTCATCCTCCATACCAACTGTTTCAAACCCTTATCCATCCTCCTCCACACCAACTGCCTCAAATCCCTATCTACCCTGCATACCAACTGCCTTAAAACCGTATTATTCTGTCCTCCCCTCCCTCAAATTATCTGTCTCAAAATCCTTATCCACTCTCCACACCAGATATCTCAAAACCCGTATTGCCCTTCACATCAACTGCCTCAAAACATTCTCCAGCTGCTTAGAACCTTTTCAACCCTTGACATCAATTGCATCAAAATTCTGATTCGCTTTCCAGAATAAGTGCCTCAAAACTTTTCTTACCACTCATACTAAATGCATCAAACCCCTATCCACCCTCCACATCAACTGCGTCACCCCTTACCCACTCTCCAAATCAACTGCCTCAAAACCCTTACACAATCTCCACACCCAACTGTCCCAATATTCTTGTCCCACCTTGCATACGACCTACCTAGATCCTGCATACCAACTGCTTTTTTCCATCATACACACCATCTACCTCAATCCTGCATACCAACTGCTTTTTCCACCATACACACCATCTACCTCAATCCTGCATACCAACTACCTTTTCCACCATACATACCATCTACCTCAATCCTGCATTCCAACTGCTTTGTCCACCATTTACATCAATTCTGCGTACCAACTGCTTTGTCCACCATTTACATCAATCCTGCGTACCAACTGCTTTGTTCACCATTTACATCAATCCTGCGTACCAACTGCCTTGTCCACCATTTACATCAATCCTGCGTACCAACTGCTTTGTCCACCATTTACATCAATCCTGCGTACCAACTGCTTTGTTCACCATTTACATCAATCCTGCGTACCAACTGCCTTGTCCATCATGTACCTCAATCCTGCGTACCAGCTGCTTTGTTCACCATTTACATCAATCCTGCGTACCAACTGCCTTGTCCACCATCTACCTCAATCCTGCGTACCAACTGCTTTGTCCACCATTTACCTCAATCCTGCGTACCAGCCACTGGAAACCCTCATCCCTCCCAAACACCAACTATCTCTAAGGCATTATCTATCTTCCACATCACCTATCCTCCACGCGATTTATCTACCGTAACATCTATGAGCACCCAGCTTTCCGTCCACGCCAACTGATTCGAACTCTTTATCAAGCTCCACACCAACTACCTCAACATCCATATCCACCTTCCAGCAACTGCCTCAAAGCCGTTATCCACCTTCCCAACCAACTACTTCTTTACCCATCCTGCACAAAAACCGCCTCACACCACTTGCCTCAAAATCCATCCTCCACAAATAACTATTTCAGATTCTTACTCACTCTGTATCCCGAATGCCTCGGACTCACTCTTAATACCAGAACCTCAAACAAATATTCACTCCTTCCCAGATATACCTTTCTTACCAGGGGATCCCCCAGAAAACCTCGATGTTCTGAGTGTCCCAATAAGACTGAGTCGCTCAGCCTGACCTGAATGCCATTAAAACCCTCTGAACAATAAACGAGACGACTTGCTGAGGGTCAGTCAGGAGATGCAGATGAATCGTCAACTGAGGCAGCTCAGCTCTCTCACAACCAGCTCTTTAGATCACCACAACTTCCTATAACTATCTCGACGGCCATATGCAAGTGTCATTAGCATACCAGCACACGCAAGTCGGATTAGCTCCCAACTGACAACAAGGTCAGTGCGTTTGTGCGTGGACGAGGAGGGATGTGGGCTTACTAGTGGCCAACTCTTCTCCAAGAATCGATGTCGTTCGCCTGTTTTTCTCCTCCATCTACCTTGGAACTCCTTTTCCAGTCCAACATCAGCTGGTCTGCTTCTCTTCTGTCCGTCCACTGACTAACCGTTGAAGGCTTCCACAACTCGCCCACCCTCCTTCAATGTGTGTGGGTTGGGGGGGGGGGGGGGGGGGGGGGGTTTTTGATTTTTTTTTCTTTTGTGCCCGTACCCATATTACAAACTATCGCATGTGTTGAACAATACCACAACATGACAATCACCTCATCGCCCAAAACCAACAAATATCGACACATATTTGCCTTGACAGGAACTACAGAAATGTGTGAATGTGTGTGTGTGTGTGTGTGTGTGTCGGTGTGTGTGTGTGTCGGTGTGTGTGTGTGTGTGTGTGTGTGTGTGTGGTGTGTGCGCGCGCGCGTGCGTGCGTGCGTGCGTACGTGCGTGCGTGCGTGTGTGTGTGTGTGTGTGTGTGTGTGTTGTAGCGCCATTCCTCTAACAATAATAACCTCAGAGCTCGAAGAAACTGCGTTGTGAGAGCCTGTGAATCGACAACGTGGAGATGAGAAGGATCCCGGAAGATATCGGGCTGTATTGTAGCCAGCACCATGGAAACAAGCAGGTTATCAGTGCTTCTGCATTTTGAGGCGTGTCTTCTTTTACAATATTCTGGATGATAATGTCACAGTTACACACTCTTTCGATGATCTAATTTGAGGTCCGGTAGGAATGAAAGAAATCTACCAATCTAGAGATCTCAGTGTCGTCCCCCTCCCTCCTCCCCCCCAAAAAAAAAAGGAAAAAAAAAAAAAAAAAGAAAAGAAAAAAAAGGGAGGGGGAGGGGGTTGAGAAAGGCAAGTTTTCACAATATATGAGCATGCACAGAATGGAAGAAGAAAAGAATCTTATTTGAAAATATCGAATTCGTGGTACACATGCGCAGAGAACTAGAATGGCAAATAGTATCACAAATCACAAACCTAGTGCCAAGTAACACACGATAGCATTCAGACAATTCAACCTGTTCTGGATGACATAGGTGAAGGTGCACCCAGACGTGCATTCAAACCACCAGAGCTTGCTCATTTATGGCTCTCTGCCTGGCAGAAAGCCTAGGACTTTCACGATGTTCAAAACATCGGCCATCCCCTGGGCGAGAGTTGTTTTTTTTTTTTTTTTTTCAAATGTAAAAATAAATAAATAAATAAATAAAAACTGAAGAGAAAATAAACCAACAATAGAAAATGTCATCAGCTTTCTCCTTAAAAGCAGTATGGGTGTGTTCACTCCCACCAGCGGCTTACAGAAGTAACAATCACCAGTTTTCCTATAAAAGAAGTATTGGTACGCATGCACCCACTTCAGACATAAACAAGTAATCATTGTGTTTGCTATAAAAGATGCACGAGTGTACGCTGATCGATGTTATACAGAAAAACAGTCCAACATTTTTGTTTCCTATAAAGGAAGTATAGGTAATGTGCACATCATGTCATGGTGAAACAAATAGTTAATCAATTTTATGTAAACAGAAGTTTGGATGTGTACACGGAAAATTCATAACTAGGAACGAACAGTTTGTCAATATTGACTTAAAAGAGTGTGAATGTACGCACACTTCACCATACAAAAAGTGAATAGCCTGTGAAAGTGTGCACAACTACATTATACAGACATTTTTTCTGTCAAAGAAGTAACTGTGTGCACTTGTACACCCCATTATATAGAACTGACAGCTGTCAATCTTCCTGTCTAAGAAGTAACTGTGTGCACTGTGCACACCCACAATATATAGAAACTGACAGCTGTCAATCTTCCTGTCAAAGAAGTAACTGTGTGCACGTGTACACCCACATATATAGAAACTGATAGCTGTCCAATCTTCCTGTCAAAGAAGTAACTGTGTGCCACGCGTACACCCACATTATTTAGAAACTACAGCCGTCAATTTTTCTGTCAAAGAAGTAACTGTGCACACTTCAATCATTCAAAAAATGAATAATCACTCCGTATCCTATTCAAAATACATGAACAAGTGCACCCCGACATGGTGAAGAATCCTTTTTCGTCTCATGAAGAAATACAACATATTCATGAGCAAAGTGCGAGCTTGATGTGAATATGAATAGCAAGACAAAAAAAACAAACAAAAAAAACAAACAAAGAAAAAAGAAACAAAAAAATTGAAACGGAAAATATGAAACACATGGAGACAAAGCAGAGAAATGACTAGTTAGCTGATACCAAACACAGAACCAATATAATTATCATGTCCACCAATTCAAAATCACATAGAAAGCAAACAAAGAAAAGATGACACGCAAATACTAGCACCAAGACGACAGCAATCTGCGAATAGAAGTCCACAAAAATACTATCAATATGCAATATAAGTCCCAGTTTAATTGTATTTTCTATATAGTCCTGTCAGAACATTCAGGAAAAACTAACTCTAACCCAATTTCCGAGAGCAGGAAGGAAGTGATTTTACGGGATATAAAACTAGTGCTCAGCGAGAACATTGATAAAGAATTCATTCATAATTTTAATCATTTTTCGCAGGAAAAAATAAAAGCAGCGGAGACAAACATTGCGCTAATAGGTGTGCAGGTCTAAGTATGCTTTTCAGATGCAAAGGATCAAGAGACAAACATTGCGAATAGGTGTCCCAGTCTTAGTCTTTCAGATGCAAAGTTATATCCCAGTTTAGTAAGGATTTTCCCCACTGTTCTATATCTATAGTCTTAGTAAAAAAAAAACAACAAAAAAACAACAACAAAACAACCCCCGTAATCTTAAGGGAGGGGACGTAAAACAGTAATGAATCATATCAATTATTCAGATCCAATTCGGCACTCTCCTATTGGAGTTATGCAATAAACAAGAAAGATAATTTTTGTCTGATGGTGTAACAATCACAAGTTTTAACTTCCAAACGCAGCTGAAAGCAGCATTATTTTGGAGTTTTGAACATATAACTGTGTCCCCATAGGACGAAAATTACTTCCCTGTTTATTGTTTTACTCCCAATAGAGGTTTACAGCGCATGAAAAATTAACATACTTTGTTTTGATCTGCTAACAGAACGGGGATTTTGAAGACGAGGAGTGGGTAGTATGTTTTAGTGCTCGAGACGGGGGACTCACGCAGTTTCTGATCAGCATTTCTGACAAAAAAAAACAGCCTACAACACAAATTGAGGTGAGCTGCGGACGGGGGAGGTAAGTCTCGACTGAACAGATCTGTGATTACCTATATCATACTAATACTGTATAATACTAGAATAAAGTAACGTACGGATGGACGACGGGGCGAAGGTTGGGGACGGAAGAGGGGTATAGGATGAAGCGGGAGGTGGAATGGGGGAAGCAAGGCTTGCTAAATGTAACCCTGTCTGCCAACATGAAACTATAATAGAAAGTGAAAGAGGGAAGGGAGCGAGAGAGAGGATAGAATACTTGCTAAGCATATCTGTAGCTTCCTACCTAAATCGGGGGATGGAGGGGGGGGGGGGGGGGTTTAAGAGCGCCACATTTGTTTCTAGCAACGCGGTGCTTGGGACAGAGTCCAGCAATGGCACATACGCGCCGAAACCGCAGTTAAAGTGTGGTATCTATACACTGGAGACAAACGCCCGTTACTTCACACCCTGCGTATAATCACACCGACTACCTTGCGGAACGACCGGATCGCCGAGAGCCGATCAACCAGAGCCAATCCAGGTGAGCGCCAGAAGCACCAGCAGGTAATTCAGCCAGTTAAAGCGGCAGGTCTCATGGACCACACCAAGCCGGCTCTACAGGCGTAATAACTGTCCAGAACAATGGCCGACCGCCGTGCATCTTTGAAGGGGTCCGGCTGTTGCACGTGGTTTAAGCGGCGCAGCTCCAGCTAGCAGCTCATGCGCTGAAGCAGGTACCCCGGAACGTACACGTTGACCCATCCTGCACGCAGGCAATCGTCCAGCTCCAGCCCGCACGTCTCGTGATCTAGACCCCTAGCAAGGTACCACGTATAGCATACACTGACTGAGTGCCGGAAAAACTGTTTGATTGTCCACGGTTCGACCGTTATTATGAAGAATACCAAGACTGACTGGTTTTTTTGTTGTTTTTTAGGACTTCAAAGGGACAACCGTGTTTTTTAGCCACTAATTCTTTCTACACCAGAACTGACTTGTTGTGAGGCTGAAAAACTGGTTTGATTTCAGAATAATCAGACTTGGATTATGAACTCATACCATACACTGCACTGACCGTTTTTTTTTTTGAACTGGACAAACATTTTTTTTGTTTTTTTTATTGTCACTTTGGTAATTAGACTTTGTTCATAGAAAAACGGAAAGGCCATTTTTTTCACATACTCGAACGATAGGGGACAAAGTTTTTTGTGTTGTTTTTCAGGTAAAAAGAAACAAAAAATTGTTGACTTTTTTGATTTATTTTTGATATCGCAATAGCATACACTGACCTGGTCTGATTTAAACACTTTTTACAACTTTTTGATTTTTTCAGGTTTTTTTTTTTTTTTTTACTTTTTCTTTTTTTGAGTTTGTTTTTTTTTTGTAACGCAACAGACCCACTGAGACGGTTCTGAGGCTGAAGGAACTTTGCAATTTGTAAAAAATTGATAAAAAAGATACATGTTCACTACAATAATGAAAAAAAAACCATGCAGCTCGAGAGCCTCTCGCTAGCCTCTCGTCTCAACCCCTTTTTTTTTTTTTTTTTTTTCGGGCGTTTTTTCACACACACACACACCACCCCACACAAACAGAACATTTTGGCCGCGCTGCATCCCCACGCACGTTGCCACACACCCACACTCATTTGAATTGTCAGGGTAATTGACTTTGCACACCCAACACACACCATGGGAACATCCTTTCCTCCCCCCCCCCCCCCCGCCCCCCCCATGAATGCACCAACCCTAAGCCCTTCCTTAAGTCAACCCACAATTCTCAGTCCCAGCCGTTTGAGTGGATCTTTCAGTTGTGTTTTGCGAACAACTGGACGGCCCGACCCTCCACTGAACTTTGAATTGGTAAAAATTGATAAAATCGTACATTGGCAACTACCCCAACAAAAAAACCTCACAGAGTGTCTCTAACTCCTCAATCTCTCCCTCCAACATACTTTACACAGCGGAGTCCCATAACGGAAAAGGCGGGCGGAGGTCACGGCCGAAACAGTTGAATAAGGGGGAACCGTGCGAACACAGCAGGTCCTGAAGGGAAGGTGCCCCCCCCCCCCATGGCTACCCCTAACCCTGACTTCACAAACTTGGTGCCAAGCCTTTTTTGCCCTGACATAGCGCCATCTGGGAGTGCTCCGACCACAAAAGTGTTGCGATTGTTCTCGTCAAAGAACCCAAGCCAAACATAAGTGTTCTAACATCAGAACGGTGGCCTGTCCACTGAACTCGAGTCATAACGTGAATGCGGTAGGAGCATGTTGTTGGACAGATTGGATGGGTGACCGCGAACGCGGTGAGTGGAAGGGGCATGGCTCTTACCCCCTGCCATCTCACCAGTCCGTCATGTCCCTCTCCCTTCCTTACCCATTGAAAAACAAAGAAGGGACGCGTCATCCTGCCATGAACGTTGATTTCCTTGGGGGGGGGTGTTGTGTATGAGTACATGGCCACTCGTCCCCTGCTCAACAATCCCCGTCATGGTCACGTCCTGTCCACAAAAAAAGTACATCATCAGGTCAGTCAAATCACCAAAAGACAAAATATCAGTCGTTCTCTACAGTTCTGATAATATCTCTGTCTCAAATTCGTCTCTTCTCTTTTCTGCTAGTCGTCTCCTCCGCTCCTCCTCTCTCTCTCTCTCTCTCTCTCTCTCCAAACGTTTTCAGCCAGATTTTTTTTTTTTTTTTTTTTTTTTTTTTTTTTTTTTTTTTTTGCTTCGTGGTATGATCTCATTTCGGGTTTGAAAAGAAAAAACAGAAGAGAGAGAGAGAGAGAGAGAAGAGAGAGAGAGACAGAGAAAGACAGAGTTTCTGCATGAAGACGATGATCCTCAATTTTCGAATTACTTCTTCATCACAGGTGTAGGTGTGTGTATGTGTGTGTTTTTGTGTGTGTTGTGTGTGTGTGTGGGTGCGCGCGCGCGCGCGCGCGCGTGCGTTTGTGTGGTTAAATGGAGGCGTCGACGACACGAAGACGACAGAAGTCGATACACATTATTTCTTAAAGGAGGTAACCATGTCTCTTTCCCTCACATTCTCACTCCTGTTTATGACGGCCTGCACATGTAGAAATCACGGAGCAAGATATCTAGCGTATCTTCAAAATCTGCTAAGGAGATCTTTGGGCAGCTTTCACTAGGCAAATGTTTTCTGGAGCATTACGTATATCTGCAGTGGTAGATGATTCTGCCTAACTGACAGTATGTGCTTGAGTGGGTGAATGGGGAATAAATAAATGCTTCTCAAAATGACCTTCAGCAAGCTTATAGTCTCCAAAGAGGGAGACCATCTCCAATGGGGAGAAAGCTCACTAACATATAACTCCTGGTCAGATACCGGTATTTCGAAACCTGATTGTTTTCTCCTCAGTGACCCGCGGAAAGTGGTAAATTTGACTCCTCTGCCTTTTTCGGTTTTAAGAAGAATGCTATACCAGAAAAAGGCTGGTGTGCAATACCATAGTATGTTTGTTGAGTTTTCAAAAAACAACTAAAGGTGCCACCTAAGAAGCAAAAGAAACTCATGAAAGAGCAAAACAAGCTACATTTTCTTGTGAAAAGTAGAAAAATATAAAAGATAACCTCTTAAGACACAAGTGCTGAGGGCCAGTTCTTGGAATGAATCGCAAGGGACTAAATTACAATGAAACAATAAAATTCCAAGGATGGACTATGTGGGGGGGGGGGGTATGTTTGTTGAGTTTTCACAAAAACTAACTAAAGGTGCCATCTAAGAGCAAAAGAAAATCAGGAAATAGCAAAACAAGGGGGGGTTGGGGTGAAAAGTAGGAAAATGGGGGGTGGATAACCTTTAGTAGGCACAAGGGGGGGGGGGGGTTCTTGGGGGGAATGGGGGGGGGGGTCCACCCTGACATATGAAACTGTCCAGGTAGGCACCGGTCATTTAAACTGGGGGGGGATAGCTGGGTGTCACTGAGAATGACTGGGGGAATGGGGGGTATATTGGCGGGCTTTGGTTATGTAATTCAATATTTCTTGCACGTCATTGCACACCTAGGCTCTGTGGGGTTGTGGGTGCTCGGTACTTATCCTTGGAATTTATTGTTTCATTGTAATTTAGTCCCTGGCGGATTCATTTCCAAGGGGCCCTCAGCAAACTTGTGTGGGGTAAGAGGTTATATTTTTATATTTTCTACTTTTCACAAGAAAATGTAGCTTGGGTGCTCTTTCATGATTTTCTTTTGCTTCTTAGGGGCCACCTTTAGTTGGATGGTCTCCCTCTTTGGAGACTATAAGCTTGCTGAAGGTTCATTTTGAGAAGCATTTATTTATTCCCATTCACCCACTCAAGCACATACTGTCAGATAGGCAGAATCATCTACCACTGCAGATATGAAGGCTTACCACCCCCCTATTTCTACAATCTGAGACATAAGAGCAAGCTTGTTTATAATTCATATTTCTTGCAGTCATTGCAACACCTAGCTGCTCTGTAAGTTGCTGGAACGGTGCTCGGTACTTATCCTTGGAATTTATTGTTTCATTGTAATTTAGTCCCTTGCGGATTCATTCAAGAACTGGCCCTCAGCACTTGTGTCTTAAGAGGTTATCTTTTTATATTTTCTACTTTTCACAAGAAATGTAGCTTGTTTTGCTCTTCATGATTTTCTTTTGCTTCTTAGGTGGCACCTTTAGTTAGTTTTTGAAAACTCAACAAACATATTATGGTATTGCACACCAGCCTTTTTCTGGTATAGCATTCTTCTTAAAACCGAAAAGGCAGAGGAGTCAAATTACCACTTTCCGGCTATCACTGAGGAGAAACAATCAGGTTTCGAAATACCGGTATCTGACCAGGAGTTATATGTTAGTGAGCTTTCTCCCCATTGGAGATGGTCTCCCTCTTTGGAGACTATAAGCTTGCTGAAGGTTCATTTTGAGAAGCATTTATTTATTTCCCCATTCACCCACTCAAGCACATACTGTCAGATAGGCAGAATCATCTACCACTGCAGATATGAAGGCTTACCACCCCCCTATTTCTACAATCTGAGACATAGAGCAAGCTTTGTTTTATAATTCAATATTTCTTGCAGTCATTGCAACACCTAGTTGCTCTGTAAGTTGCTGGAACGGTGCTCGGTACTTATCCTTGGAATTTATATATATATATATATATATATATGTGTATGTACAACCATGAATGCTAATCATGGTAGTCAGTCATTGATATATGTTGATTATGGAACTTGTTCTTACGTACTGAGTTTTCCACACAGTCCTGTACATTATTTATTTTCCTCATTCCTCAACGGGGTCTTGGAATTTAAAATCCGAATATGAAATCGGATTTAAAAAGAAGGGTGAATTGGTTTGGATAATTTGAATCTATTTAAGACAAGGTAGAATGCAGTCTTTAATCGAAGCTTAATGTGCAACGTTTTTGTGTATGAGATTTCCTGCGTTCGCTGTGTGTCCTTTTTTTTCTTTCTTTCTTTTTTTTTTTAAGGGGTGCATGTAGTAACCCACACCAAGCCGACAAGATGTAAGATTATAATTGTGATCTGTCTGGGTTATTCTCTCCTGTTCATATACCTCAGAGTGAGCACCTCTTCAAATCCAGGGTTCAGTGCAGCTACAGCGCCTTTGAAAAAGAACCAATAATGGCAAGCCGCCGACATTGCTTGAGGTAGAGAAACTGGTTGAAAAAGCCAGAGCCAAATCATCTGGACCAATTGAAATACCTTATCTGCCGTCGAAGAAATAACCTACATGTGAACATCCTCAAGTGATTCACAGCAAATAACGGATAAATTTACAGATCATCGACCAAAGGATGATTGGCGATGGAGTTTACATTCCCAAAGAGCAGAACTCGAGTGACAACAACCAGTTCCCACTAATATCACATCTGAACGTTGAAAGGAAATTCTTCTGAGTCACGACAATGAAGCAGAACAAATACCTCACTGGGTATGTAAGTCTACAAAGAAGTCATCCCATGAGTGTCTGACTGTGTAGAAAAGTCATCCCATGAGTGTCTGTAGAGAACATGCCACTATTATTGGAGGAGGCCCAAGAGCGCAGACGGAGAAAAGTTTTCTCGATATGGTGTGACTCGATCTAGCAGATACGTACTTGCAAGTTCTGCACAAGATGATTCAGCTGGCCTCTGAGGTGCATCATGTCTTAGAGAAACTGTCGACTGGCAGAAAAGGTTTGGAGACAGTGGGCATGGCAAAGGATAACCTCACGATCGTAGAAATAACAGGACACACACAACCTAAGAGGCAGGGACTGAGATCGTCAGAGATGAAGTGGTAATTAAAGGCAAAGAGAAAAACGAAGAGGGACATAGTAAGCTTAATGCAGGACTTGAAGAAAGAAGAGGGCACGAGAAGAATCCAGAGGGCAGCCCAGCAAGGCCAACATGGAGAGACACGTGTGAAGGCGCATTCCATGGAAGCACCGGCCGGGAAGACGGGGAGGGGGTGGGGGTGCTTCTTCTCTTATAACCTGTCGTCAGTTTCACGCAGGATTTTCTACTACCTGTGTAGTTACTCCCCTTTTACTTGTGGAGAAAGTGGCGAAGAGTATTTATGAGTTCAAAACGCGCAAAGCAAAACAGTGAATTCCAGTAACGCCGGTTAGCTAAGCTGAAACGGAGCCGACCGAGCACTATCACCTATATGAAGGACAACAATAATAACATAAAACAATTTCAAGTGAGCGAGTAGGCCTACGTGTGAAAGTGACCGTTGCATCCAGTAGCTGGGCTTGCTCATGTAGTGGCGATACATGTTTGACTGCCTGCGGGATGGAGTATCTGCGTAATCGGGTGCGGTTAACGAATTAGCTGAAGCCTCCCATACTGACTTCCGCTTGAGCACTGCCTTTCCTCACTTGGCCCCTATGTTCACACGACGAACTGACAGACAATTTCCACATTTGCTCTGGTCACCTTCACGGCAGACCTACTGTCCAAAGTTACAAAACAACATTGATTAACGATCCTTAAAACGACGCCAGTCATCTTCAGGTTGGAGTCCACACACCGCTGAACTCGCAGTCCCCTCCACTGGGTCTGACCACCCAAGTAGAAATTACACCCATGCCACTCAACCTGGATCTTCGTATACAGCCACTGTCAGAGTGGTCCCGTCACAGCCCTGCGACAGTGGCAGTCCACAGAGAGCAGTTAATATGATATCACCATGAGGCAACCCACCTGAGGAGATTCAGCACTGCTTTCCAGTCATTTCAGTGAGATTCATCTACCATGAGCAGATTATCAACTGCCAAGCCCCTACTGACGACTATAGGCTAATAGCCACGCTTAATCGTGGATCAGGTATGAATGAACGTTCCTGTCCGGAGGGCGCTACCGCTTCCGTCCAGTGACAGTCCCCAGAACTTATCAATACCGACGACTTAAACACAAACTCACAAGCGACATGAACGTGGGGAAGAACTTGAAACCAAATCTGATGTCACCACGAGGCCGAGCATGAAGGGCGACGAAACTTGAGAATTCTTTTTCACGCTGATCAACGAGAATGAACTGAAATAATGAAGATGATGCAATGGAATTTCAAAGACGCATGTACTGAGTATGTGCAACTCGGCTGTCTGGTTCCTGTCTTCCCTCTGGAGCCTGAAGCACACTCAACTCTGGATAGACCCGACCGGGGCTTAAAACAATACCATTATAAACGTCTCTGATGGGAATCGAACCAACGATCGACTTCCCAGTCCACCGGACCGCGTCAGTAAGTATTGCATTATGGTGATTGATCGTGTTCGCTAGCTGTTGGTTTTTTTTTATTGTGAAGGTGTCACCGTTGTGGACCAGATCGCGTTTTTTCCACGCTCTCTATCGTATTTAACATCGCGATGTGCATAAAATAAGGCAGTCATATAAAGACGTTAGAACAATAATCTATCAAATCACTCAGTATTATCATTCGATCCCTTTAGAATCCTTTTATATGAAAAGACGTTCAATCAAAGGAAAAAGGAAAGAAAAAGAAAAGAAATGAAAAGAACAGATCAGAACAGAAAACATGACGACCGCTTCCCGTTCTATTGTCAGTCCCTCAAATCGAACTCGATTCTTCAAATTCCGAGCCAGACCGACCGCAGATGACCATCTCTGTTCCCACTGTAGCCGCAGAGCTGCTGACTGCGAATTAATGCTCTGTGTGTGTGTGTGTGTGTGTGTGTGTGTGTGTGTGTGTGTGTGTGTGTGTGTGTGTGTGTCCGCACGCGCGTGTGCTGTGTGCTGTGTGTGTGCATGCGTGCACGCGCGCGCGAGTGTGTGTGTGCGTGCTTTTATGACTCGTGAACGTAGAAGTGTGTGTGTGTGTGTGTGAGTGTGAGTGTGTGTGTGTGTGTGTGTGTGTGTGTGTGTGTGTGTGTGTGCGTGTGTGT
>JADBJO010006884.1:42500-60000 GCA_016801955.1 Conus betulinus
CCGATTAGAACTAGATCTATCGCCAGTCTCTCAGGGCATCATACTAGTTCTCAATGCGCCACTCACTTGAAGAAAAGGTCGAGCCAGATGTCAATCAACACTGTTTTTTTTTTCTTTATCAGAGAAAGCACTGATCATTCCCAACGACCAACACCTGCACCATCAGATCTGTCAAATTAATCTTGTCTTTATGCTCGGCAAGTGTGAAAGTTAATAACAACAGTATTTTTTTTAAATATTGTCTCTATGTATTTGCCTAAAGGGCCAGATGACAGAAACACAGAGTGGTTACATGCTATAGAAAACACTAATGAAAGATGGCTTATTGCTGGTGATTTTAATGTTCACTCTCCATTTTGGGAAAAAGGTTGTTCTGCCATAACTAGCAAGTGTTTTGTTGAAAACGTGGTCGACTCCGCATTCTGCATGCCAAATGATGGAAGTACAACTAGAATTCCGTGTATTCCTGCTCATAGAGCAAGCGCAATAGACTTGTCTTTGATTTCTCCGCAGGTAGCCTTTGTCTGCATGTGGCAAACTGACGAGGATTCACTCCGAAGTGTAATCTGAAAGAAATCTGCCAATCATGATGACGATCAATGAAACACACGACACCCAAGATTTACCAAAGGATAACATACTTAAATATAATCATAAAACTGCAGACGGGGATAAATTCAAATCTCTTCTTTCGGAAATAAATGTAGTGAATGTTTGTCCGACATGGAGAGGATGCGAATATTATGTATTCTATTTTCAGTGATATGATATTTTCGGCTGCAAATAATGGACAAAAACACATCATACTGGTAATGTTTGGTGCACTAAAGATTGCAGACAAACAATACATTAAAGATAAACGTGAAGAAAATTACATAGAAATGAAAAGAGCAAAGGCACACTCTAACAGAGTTATAGCAAAAGCAAAGCAGGTAGATTGGTCAGCGTTCTGTGCAAGAGAAGAAGTTTCCGTCACAAAGACCTTCGAAAGGTATGGGAAAAAATTCAAGTTATGAAAAATAGGAATAAATCTTCAAAAACACCCCATTAGTATAGAGAATAAGAAGTCCCCTACCTCACTTGAAAAAGCAGAGGCGTTTGCTGAAATATTTTTTAAAGACAATGCACCTAAAAAGTCTTCCACAAGAATGCAAACATCATCGGGAAAAGGAAAGAAAGCAGACACTTTGTAATAAACAAGTTTTAAGTAATGATCATTACACGAATGCATCCGTCACCACACAAGAGATTAAGGATTCCAATTCAGCAACAGGTAACAAAACGTGGATCAGATGCTGTTTCAAATGAAATGTTAAAACATTTGGCAGAAAACATCATTCGCTTTTTGTTGAAACTATTCCAAAATATTCGGACGGATGGTAGTAAGCTAGCCATTTGGGAGCAGTCAGTAGTTATTCCGATTGTAAATGTAATGTGTAATGTAAAAGGATATTTACAGGGCGCTTTACCCCATGAGAGCCCAAAGCGCATAAAACATGGTAAGTCAGTCACAAACATGACTAATTAGTGGCCCGTAGCTCTGACTTCTCATGTTGCTAAACTTATGGAAAAAAAATGTACTACATAGACTTGCTCATTTTTGTGATAAAAATGAATAATGTAATACCTAGCAACCAAGCAGGCTTTAGGAAAGAAGATCAACCACTGATCATGTTGTCAAATTAACAACACAAATAAAGTATCAATTTGCCTGACGAAAGAGCGTGCTAACTACTTTCTTTGATATTAAAAAAACCACCCTTTGATAATAGTGTATGGCATGCTAGATTGCGATATTGATTAAAGACGATTGGTATCTTTAGTAATTTCTACAACTACATCAAAGAATTTCTACCTGAAACAAGTCAAAGTATAAAAACACATAATCATTCCAGGTTTAAATCATGGGAAAAGGGTATTTCTTAAGGTGCTGTTACAGCGCCTATATTATTTAATATATTGCTGTGTGATCTCCCAAAAAACACGTGACTAAAAATGCTACAGTTGTGCAGTATGCTGATGATATGTGTATGTGGATCAAATGCTTGCGTAAGAGAAAATACATCCTCCCCCCCCCCCCCCCCCCCCCCCAAAAAAAAAAAAAAAAAAAAAATCAATACATTACTACAGAAAACTTTATCAGGCGGAGCTCAATAATCTCGGCAGGTACTTGTTTATAAATGGTCTGAAACTTTCTCACGAAAAAAAAACATAATGTTTTTATTCAACAATGGAGATGGTCCCACTGATTTGTCATCTTTTAAGCTTGACGGATAACAGTTGAATACGTACACATGGTTAAATTCTTTTACATTTCACATCCAAGCTAGCATGGAATTTTCATATTAATTATCTCTTAAAAAAGCAAGAACGAGCTTAAATTTTCTTAAGATATTGAGCAAACAAGGCTGGTGTCAGGATGTAAAAAGACGTCGAAGCACTTAGTTATATCACTAATCCGTTCTAAGTTATCATAATGCCGAAAAGTGTTTCTCTAGCGCACTCAAACATTTGTTACAAAAAATTGCAGTGTTGACAGTGATGCGTTTAGATTATGCCTGGGAGTCCCAGTGCATGCATCTGCTATTGGAACATACAGAGAAATCGATGTTTCACCATTAAATGAAAGTAGGAAACTCACAGTCGCAAAATATGTTATGAAATGTTCGACCTGGAAGGTGTAAATGAAAAAGAAATATACATAAATCCAGAGTTTCCTTATCCAAAGAGAGCAAAAATGATATCTTCATTATCCACCATTGGTTCGTATACTGCAAATCTAATTATGGAAACTGATGTGAATATTGAATCATTGGCAATGACGTCTTATATAGATGCTGTTCTAAACTGGGAAAGAAACGGCAAAGTTCGATATTGATCACACTGCCGCGAAAAAAGCTGATCAGCCTTACATCTTATCATATTCAGCAAAGATGCATTTGGAAAACAAATAACCCAACCATCTTAAAGTGTTTACAGATGGCTCAGTAACAAAAAATAAAAAAATCTGTGACTGCTTTTGTTATTCCATTACTGAAAATAGAAAAATCATATTTCACTGGAAAATATTGATCAACATTCGTTGCTGAAATGATAACCATACTAATGACTTTGACGTATCTAATTGACTCACCACAGTCCATTTTTCAAGTGTTGTTTCTGCGTAGATTCAATGTCGGTATTACAATGCATAAGGTTTTGCAAATCTATTTCAGATAATTTTATTTTAAAAGACATTTATCATTTGATTCATATCTTCATATGTTGAGGAAACATAACTTTCTTTTTGATTCCTTCACACTGTGGAATCTTGGGTATTGAACACGCTGACAGATGTGCCAAACAAGGCGCTAGAACGGAAATGTGTTCATAACAACGCACACACGCATGTATATATAACACACACGTTCTTCTCTCTCTCTCTCTCTCTCTCTCTCTCTGTAATTGTTGTTAAAAGACGTTACATGAAAGTACTACTACTTTTTTTTTTTACAATGCCAAATAAACACACACTTTATCATGTATTTAAACTAATTCCACGTTAATATATGACGGAAAGATACTCTCTCAAAGGGAAGTTGTTTTACGGGTTTTGAACAGCACACTTCTGAGCTCCAAGATCTGCTCAGCTCCTTCGGCCTTGAAAAACACCAAGACTAATCTGACCCTTCCGTTCACGCTCTTTCGAGCACACATTGTATCTTTCCTCGTTTGTTTACTTGCTTGTTTGCTTGCTGTTTTTTTTTTTTTTTTGTTTTACACCAAACAAGGGAGCGTAATTTGAGGCATACAACCATTACTGTACTTACCCGTTTGATTACTGTCATTGCGTTCCCTGGGCGACATCTGGGTGTGTGAATCTGGGTGGTAGTTGTGTTGGGGGATGTGAGCCTGATGGTGGCCATGTTCGGGGGTGGCCTGTCCCTTTGTCCCCGTCAGTCTTCCCAGGCGAAGACTCTCCATTGTTCAGATGGTTGTGGTGGGGAACTTCAGCAGTCGTTTGCGAATGGCTATGAGGATCTACAGTAACACCGACATCGTCGTCGTTGTGATAAGTTCCGTCATTATGAGTAAGGTTATGTCCATGCGTTTCATCGTGAAGATTTTTGACTGGATGAGTATTTTCGTCATATATTTGGTTGTCATCAGAATTTTCGTCGTGGTGGTTATTTGCAATGTGATGAAGAATTTCATCATTGGTTTTGTTATGAGGATTTTCGCCATTCATTTTGTGATCCTGATGAGGATTTTCGTCGTTCATTTCAGGATGATGATTTTCGTGAGTCATTTGGTGATGAGCATTCCATTTTGAGAATGGTTTTGGTGAGGATGATTTTTGTCTGGGTCAGGATTTTCGCCATTCTCTGAATGATGATTCGGATTTCCGTCATGATGTATATGCTCGCTCACTTGGGAAGGTAAAGGGTGGTGACTGTGTCCATTCTGGACATCCTCCTCTTTACTATGAGCATGTTGAGTATGCTCATTTTGGCTGTCGTTATGTGCAACTCCGTCTCCCTCGTCGGGGCTTACATGAAGATTGTTGCTGTTTTCATCATGGGTGAGATGGTGGCTTCCCACATGCGTTAGATTGTTGTGGCTTCCAACATAGGTCAGATTATTGTGGTTTCCCAAATGGGTCGGATTGTTGTGGTTTCCCTCGTGGGTCAGATTATTGTGGTTTCCCTCATGGGTCGGATTGTTGTGGTTTCCCTCATGGGTCAGATTGTTGTGGCTTCCGTCATGGGTCGCATTGTTGTGGTTTCCCTCGTGGGTCAGATTATTGTGGTTTCCCTCATGGGTCGGATTGTTGTGGTTTCCCAAATGGGTCGGGTTGTTATGGTTTCCCTCATGGGTAAGATTGTTGTGGCTCCCCTCATGGATCGGATTGTTGTGACTTACTTCGTGGGTCGGATTGTTGTGGCTTCCCTCATGGGTCGGATTATGACTTCCCTCATGGGTCAGATTGTTGTGGCTTTCCTCATGAGTCGGATTGTTATGGCTTCCGTCATGGGTCAGATTGTTGTGGCCTCCCTCATGGCTCAGATTGTTATGGCTTCCCTCATGGGTCAGATTATTGTGGCTTCCAATTTGGTTTCAGATTGTTGTGACCTCCCTCATGGTTCAGATTGTTGTGGCTTCCCTCATAGGTCAGATTGTTGTTGTGGCTTCCCTCATGGGTCGGATTGTTATGGCTTCCCTCATGGGTCTGATTGTTGTTGATTCCCTTATGTGTCAGATTGTTTGTGGCTTCCCTCAAAAGTCAGATTATTGTGGCTTCCCTCATGAGTCAGATTGTTATGGATTCCCTCATGGGTCGAATTGTTGTGAATTCCTTCATGGGTCAGATTATTGTGGCTTCCCTCATGGGTCCGATTGTTGTGGCTTCCCTCATTGGTCAGATTGTTGTGGCTTCCCTCATGGGTCAGATTGTTATGGATTACCTCATGGGTCGGATTGTTGTGAATTCCTTCATGGGTCAGATTATTGTGACTTCCCTCATGGGTCAGATTATTGTTGCTTCCTTCGTGGGTCGGAATGTTGGCTTCCCTCATGGATCAGATTGTTGAAGCTTCCCTCATGGGTTATATTACTGTGGCTTCCCACATTAGTCGGATTGTTATGGCTTTCCTCATGGGTTGGATTTGTTGTGGCTTCCGTCATGGGTCAGATTGTTATGGGTTCCCTCATGGGTCGGATTATGACTTCCCTCATGGGTCAGATTGTTGTGGCTTCCCTCATGGGTCGGTTTGTTATGGCTTCCCTCATGGGTCAGATTGTTGTGGCTTCCCTCATGGGTCAGATTGTTGTGGCTTCCCTCAAGAGTCAGATTGTTGTGGCTTCCCGCATGGGTCGGATTGTTGTGGCTTCCCTCATGGGTCGGATTGTTATGGCTTCCCGCATGGGTCAGATTGTTGTGGCTTCCCTCATGGGTCGGATTGTTATGGCTTCCCTCATGGGTCAGATTGTTGTGGCTTCCCTCATGGGTCGGATTGTTGTGGCTTCCAATTTGGGTCAGATTTTTGTGGCTTCCCTCATGGGTCAGATTGTTGTGGCTTCCCTCATGGGTCAGATTGTTGTGGCTTCCCTCATGGGTCAGATTGTTATGGCTTCCCTCATGGGTCAGATTGTTGTGGCCTCCCTCATGGGTCAGATTGTTATGGCTTCCCTCATGGGTCACATTGTTGTGGCTTCTCTCATGGGTCACATTGTTGTGGCTTCCAATTTGGGTCAGATTGTTGTGGCTTCCCTCAAGGGTCGGATTGTTGTGGCTTCCCTCATAGATCGAATTGTTGTGGCTTCCCCTCATGGGTCAGATTGTTGTGGCTTCCCTCATGGGTCAGATTATTGTGGCTTCCAACATGGGTATTTTGTTGGGTCTTCCCTCATGGGTCAGATTTTTGTGACTTACAACATGTGTCATTTTGTTGTAGCTTCCCTCATGGGTAAGATTGTTGTGGCTTCCCTCATGGGTCAGATTGTTGTGGCTTCCCTCATGGGACAGATTGTTATGGCTTCCCTCATGGGTCAGATTGTTATGGCTTCCCTCATGGATCGGATTGTTGTGGCTTCCAATTTGGGTCAGATTGTTGTGGCTTCCCTCATGGGTCAGATTGTTATGCCTTCCCTCATGGGTGGTATGTTGTGCCTTCCCTCATGGGTGGTTTTTGTTGTTGTGGCTTCCCTCATGGGTCAGATTGTAGTGGATTCCCTCATGGGTCAGATTGCTGTTTTCCCTCCTGGGTCAGATTTTTGCTGCTGCCTCCCTCATGGGTCTGGCTAGAGCTGTTCTTTTCTTCAGTCTGTAGCGTCATGTTGGTGTGGGGAGAAGTGTTGACATACATGGTGGCTGTGGTGGTGTGGGTGTAGTGGTGGTCAGGGAGGACTGCTGTAGCTAAGCTGGAAAGAATGAACACTGCAGAAAAAAAATAGATGGTGCAAATATTAGTCAGTCAAATGGCAAGGAGGAAAGGACCATAGAAAAAAGAACTTACCAACAAAATCAAAACCAAAACAAAAGGGGCAGTTTGCCATTTTACCTCACACGAGATTATTAAGTGCCGCAGCAGGACGAAAGGCACAAGGTGGGTGTAGTAGGAGAGGGGTACGTAGATACAGTTCCAGAAACAACCTGATGACAAACGCAGTAACCGTGCGCGGCATTAAACACTAACAGTAGCAGACGATTTGAGCAAGTTCCGGCTTGGGAGAGTTTGTGGTGACCAGTTATTTCTTCAGTGCCTTTCAGCGCTGCTGACACACCACCATTCCTATTTGCTGCTCTCTTCCTCCACTCCCCTGTTTCATCTTACTACACTTTCCCGAAGCCAGTCTTCTTCTCACCACTCTCTTCAATTCTTTTCTCGCCCCAAGAGCAGCAGTCTGAAAAGTTCTGACTTGATTACCACTGCTTTCTCAGCCAGTTAAGCAATGACCACCGGTACGCCTCTGTAGGTGACAAGTTCATTCCAGAAGTCTATTTCAGTCAGGCAAACCAGTCGCCTATGAGCTCAAAATATGCATTATCAGCTTGGAGTAATGTTTTCACATAACTGCACGCCGCTTTGCTGAGTACACGAGGTTCTTCTTAGTTAATAGTACAATCATCCATATCTCCACCTGTTTTTATCAACGTGTCCTTGAGGATCTTTAGCCAGTAGGCCGTTAAACTCACTGACCATCCAATCTGCTCAGTAGAAAAGGTTTTAACTCGTTTGTGTGAAGACCAACCCTGATGAAGCGTATAAATGTGTATATCCACCTTGAAGTGGAGGGTGAATAATAAACAAATAAGAGAGCGTTTTGAAGCTTTTTTGTTCTTACATTATGTACTGCTTTGAGTGAAAGAAATTCGATTGAATATTGGTGAGATTTTCTAATCAGGCTTTTCCTTCCTGACATGTGACTAAGTGGAGTAATCTGACTGTGAGACCAGTGTCAGATGAAATCTCGGTGATCGATCTTTGCAAATAAATCAACGTCTATGAATTTAAGTAGTTGCAGAAAATGTTTTTTTTTTTTCTCTGGCACTGTCAAGTCTTGTTCACATTTGATTACAATGTGGCAATACAGCCTGTTGGAAAAAAAAAAAAAAAAAAAAACACAGTGTTGCTGAAGTGCTGAATATGCTGTTCAGCCCTTATTTATTAAATTTCATATGTCGCCAGATAATTCAAGTTCATTTAAACTGAACACATTTTAGACAAATTGTACTTCCTGTAAGTATATGCCCGTCTTATGTGCCAGTCCAGAGTTCTGACTGTTTGAACACAGTAGTCCGGTCTTCCGACTGAACGGCCAAAACATGTTAGGCTATGAAGGCTACACAGCTATTTTTTTGTTATTAGAGATGTACATATAACATAATTTAGCATGTAGAAAGCACTAATTCTAAAGGGTAATAGTTCTAAGGGTTCATAATTTCTAAGAAATGACAATTTCGTGTTAATGATTCTAGTGCGGAAGATATTAATTGCAGATTTACGGCCTTTACGATTCGGTGACATCTTCACGCAAGGAATGGTCGGAAAGATCTCAACAATGTAATTTCGCCAAGTTTGATTACGCCATGCACTTGTTCCTCTTGGGAAAATCTCAATGTTAAACAGAAACTGCGCCATTGCCTACACTCACTTGCGACACTATGCGAGTCAAAAATCGGAGGACGGATGCAATCGGCAAGACAGGATTGTAGGTTGTTATGGGAGGTCTGGGGTATACGAGGAGGGAATCCAAACTGGAGCTGATAAATATGTTAATTGACTAAGAGCCCGAGAAATTCTCTGCAGCAGCAGACAGTAATACTAGGGGCCAATTCATTATTTGGTCACTTGAGTTTGCCAAGACCCAAGTCCGCTAGGATCAGCACGAAACCCAGCCATGTCAATTGAGTAATCGGTTCAATACATTATTGACTGACTAGATTCTAAACTGGTTTGATGGTTGGTCGGGTAGTTGGAATGGTCAGCAGCTACTGCATATTTTGGCTTTGTGGTTTGACGGTTTTTCTTGTTTCACCGAGAGTTCTAAGCTGACGTCGTGATCGAACTAAGAAAAAACAAATTGGACCATTCTATGAATTTTAACAAATTACAACGAAGTAATTTGTCTGGAATGACGAAATAAAGAATGCCACATTACAGCGGTTACAGATTTCAATGACACGCAGAATTGTTTGGACAGTATTTTGAATGCTATGGGGCCCAACGATGACAAATTGTGACTGTCATTAAGAAATGGATGCAAGCAAACCGTTTCTTTACAGCGTGATTGCAGCCACATAGTCAAAGGAAAGCCATGGAACAATTATTGAACGAAAACACATAATCTCTGTTTAGAATACGATCACACGTACTATCATTAAATGAAAGGGGTGGGAGGTGAAAGGGGCTGCAAAACTGTAGAAGGTGAAGTGGGGATCATCATTTCTAAAAACGCATTGTCTAACGGTCTGTAATGTTTTTTAAAGTACGTGTTTATAAATATCAGATTAAACAAGACAAAACGAAGAGCAATGTTGACCTGTTCAAATGTGTAAGAGATGCCAGTAGTACTGTCAGGAGAGCAACAGATTAAAACAAACTCCACTGTTCAATTAGTAACATCCGAAACAAGTTTGCGAGTAATTGAAACAAATACAAACCACTGCTTCTGCGAATAAGATACTACGTTTCCGTTCCACGTACACACCTATCTATTTATTGGTGTCCTTCGATTTTCTCACTTTTTTTTATGTGCTTTCCTGTTTGCACTATTGTTTATGTTGGTATGCATGGGTTTTGCATAGCTTGTATATTTCATTGTTGCTTATTAGCATCTTACATATTGTTTGTTAGTATTGCATAGAATTAAGATAGTTATAATAAAATGATAGTTTTTTTGTTTGTAGATTTCGTGTTTTCAGTGCTTGCTCGGAAATAAAAAAAGTTAGTAAGACGGGCGACTGAAAGCGGCAGTATGTTTGGAAGTTTTTAATAAACATACAGTATGAATACTGTGTGATGTGAATCTGCTACAAAGACATTGAAAACGTTTAAAGGGAGTAAACTGTGGTAATTTGCAGTCCATGCTTGTTTTATCTTCAGTCTCAAGGCATATGTCTGCTTCATGACAATTTTGACACACTGTCAGTAGCATATTTTTTTTTTTTTTTAAACTTATTGTTCATTATATGATGTAAATACTTTGCTTCAAGACAGTTAGGACACATTATTAGAAAGAATGCTATCGAAAGTTCGGCAGTCTTTGTTGCTAATAAGATCTACAACTACTTCTTGTGTTTA
This sequence comes from Conus betulinus, assembly GCA_016801955.1. Classification (NCBI taxonomy): domain Eukaryota; kingdom Metazoa; phylum Mollusca; class Gastropoda; order Neogastropoda; family Conidae; genus Conus; species Conus betulinus. The sequence goes on from JADBJO010006884.1 coordinate 52,784, forward strand.
TACGCTTCATGACGACTTTGATGCCTTTTAAAACTTGAACTGCACCATTTATGATGTCATATGTCCTTTGAAAGAAATCAAAGTACAGAGTATCTAGCTTCAGAGCGAGCGAGCGAGCGAGCGAGCCGAGAGAGAGAGAGAGAGAGAGAGAGAGAGAGAGAGAGAGAGAGAGAGAGAGAGAGTTTGGTCGGAAGGTCATAGGGATATTGAGTGAAATAAGGACAAAAAGAAATAAATATGGATGTGTAAGAAAATTTGCATCCTCATAAGTCATCAAAAAAAAAAAAAAAATGTTTCTCGGAATAATAATAATAATAATAATAATGAGGACAATTTCTATAGCGCCCATCCTAACAATGTAGGCTACAGGGCGCTTTACAAGTTTTAACAATTCAACATCTAGAAAAATATAAGCACACAACACACACACACACACACACACACGCACACACACACACACACACACACACACACACACACAATTCTGCGTTCACGAGTCATAAACACACACACACACACACACACACACACACACACACACACACACACACACACACACACACACACACACACACACACACACACATATGTGGATTCAATGTCTGTTCAGCAAACCATAAAATTTCCAAATACCCATTTCGAACAACTTTGTTGTAAGTTCATGTCTTGATATGCAAAGGAACTGATGTTACCTTCTGTTGGATACCATCGCATTGTGGTATTTGGGATAATGAGCTAGCTGATATATGTGCAAAGAGAGGACCCAGAAATGAAAAGTGCGCCACGGTATTGAATATATCCTCTTCTTTACCTGAAGTCAATCAATTATTAAAGCAAACCGTCTGGTGCCGATTAAGAAAACAGCATACCTAATTTACAAGTGAAAAATATGTACCAATACAGAACTTTATTTCAGTATTTTATAAATAAAAAACTCGATGGCTTAAAAACTAAATATACAAACGAAGCAAAATGTATTTGTGGAGAACGAAGAATAACCAGCAAGCATTTGTTGTTTGACTGTCTACCTCTCCAAGCTCATTTACCACCGTTATCAGGCATGTCTTTGTGTGATGTCTTTTCAGATTTAAAGCTTGTCTTTAATGTTGTTGTTCTTTAATTCTTTAGTCCAGTTAAGCATTTACTTTAGGATTATTTGCAGGTATGTTGTAGGGATGCTTAGAAGGACAGATAAATGCACTTAGAAATCCACATTATGCAAACACTTACGTAGGCACAGACATTTCTCTCTCTCTCTCTCTCTCTCTCTCTCTCTCTCTCTCTCTCTCTCTCTCTGCCTAATATCACATATGTGAAAAGACGTAAAACTGGAGTTCTACTACTAGTACTACTACTACTACTACTACTACTACTACTACTACTACTACTACTACAACACAACTACACACACACACACACTGGAACATAATGTTGCATACATAAACACACGTAAGTAAAAAGATGTGCTTTCTGCAGAAAAGAGGAGGAACACAGCAAGAGACATGCAGCTGACAGTTGGGATTGTTTGAATATATAAAGCTCAACGTAGGCAAGTAGTCGAGATGGGAAGTTAAAGGGCACGAAGCACTGTGGAACATGTGTAGACGCTGTCCTCTTACCTTGAAATAGTCCCAAGCCATTGGAGCATGTATTGCGGTCTGGCCAGAAGAATAGATAATGTAGATGGTGAGATTGAGCTCCAGTTAGCGTAGAAATCTTAAGAGCAAGTCATCCGCAAAGCAGTGAAACTGTTCAATCGTCCCAGTATATATATTTATGGACCGGAGACGTTTCGCTGGGTCCGACCAGTATGAACTGGAGTGAACCCGCCTATTGTGGACTGCCAGGAAATAGACAAAATGCTGGAAGATTCCGAGAGAAGGATACAACAGAGTGCAATAACGGTACCAGACTGCTGCATCAGCAGCCTGCGCGGTCTCTGAGGAAACAAGACTTGCGCAGACGGAATGTCAAGACAGAAAGAACACCCAAACGCCAAGAGGCGGTGGAAGGAAGGGAATGGGGGATGGGAGTGGGGGCGAGAGGAAGGGGGGGGAAGGAGGGGGAGGCGGAGGAATGGGGGCTGGTAGAGAAGAAAATCAGCCTACTCATCAATCTGTTTACACGCCAGACTGTGCAGGTGCATCCATCTATCAGTTACTTTTCATCTGACCAGTATTATAGGGGGGACCATCAGAAACTAATCCATAGGCTAGGGTTTGAAGCATACATGCACTTCTGCTCTTTTGTTTTGCAGTGTGTGCCTTTTTTTTTTTAATCAAGTCGCTCAAATAAGCAAGAGCAGGGTGTTCTGTTAAACATTGCGTGCTTTAGGGAATGGGATGACTGACGGCGAAGATCTTGATAAGCAGCAGTTCCTAAGGTACATCGCTGAAACCACAGTGAAAGCTGCAGAAAGGGAACCACGTCAGTGGACACGACAGCCCTGCACTTCACCCAAGTCTTCGCCAGGATCTGCCGTGGACAATAAACTGTACCCGTTACGGCATCAAGGGTCGCCTTTATGGGGGCACCCCATTTTGTCTGTCCTGTTTCGTCCTTTCTTGTTTTACCCTCACATTAAAGTTGCTCAGAAAGTGTCATCTCTGTCTATCTCTCTCTTTGTCTCTGTCTTTGATCATGGATACGAGACGACTCACGCACACACACATAACACACACACACACACACACACACACACACACACACACACACACACACACACACACACACACACACACACGAACGCATGCCCACCCATCAACTTACCCTCAAACGCACGTGCGCGAGCGCACGCACATACACACGCACTCACGCACGCACGCACACACACACACACACACACACACACACACACACACACGCGCGCGCGCGCGCGCGCGCGCACACACACACACACACACACACACACACACACACACACACACACACACACATACTCGCACACCCACCCACCGACCCCACCTCGACCCTCACTCACACAGACCCACACGCAGGCATGCACGCACGCACGCACGCATGCACGCGCGCGCGCGCGCGCGCACACACACACACACACACACACACACACACACACACACACACACACACACACATACACACATACTTTTTGTTAGATATAGAGATTTAATAATACCGCGATAACTGAATCAATTCAAAATCAAAGATATATAAACATATATACTAAAAACGGAACCTACCAGCCACAATTCCTGGACGACGAACTTTCTTGAAGATAGATAACATGCATTCATTGTGGAAGGAACAACCTCTGACATCACTCTAGTACATCCGGGCGTCCCTCAAAGCTCAATCCTGAGCCCAAGACTGTTTCTCCTGTTCATCAACAACCTTCCCGACTCCCTCAAGTCCAGGGCCATAATTATTATCGTTCGCTGATGACACCAGGTGTCAGAGAACAACCTTGCCAAGTGGAGTTTACTTCGGCCGGGAGGGACAAGGCGTGGCTGATGCCCACTAGCGCCATAGAGGACGGGGATGTTGATCGCTCGCTGGGGGCACCTGAGGGAACCATGTCCCAGCTTCCGAATGGGACCTGACAGGACCAGTGAGAGATGTGTGGGGTTAAGTTACGGTGGGCCTTCGGCTACACCGCTTCTCAAAAATTTCGTTTTGTCAGATTCGTGAAGGTTTCCTTCAAGAGCCGGTATCATGTCGGGGCCCGTTGAACAGACCTCACTGGCCGGTTTACAGGGTCACTGTGATAATACTTGCTTGTGCCGCCTCCCCCAACTAACCCCGTGGACGAAATAAGAGCCTGTGTACTCTAAGGAATGAAAAAAACTGATAAAGTGGGAAATAGTTGAAGTTGGCTGCCTGCCAAGAAGAAGAAGAAGAAGAAGAAGATGTGGTTGAGAGCGGAAAACGAGCGATAGCAGAGGGAGGAGGGGAGGGGCAGAGGGTGGAGGGACTAAGGAGGGGAAGAAGAGGGAGGCGTGGACGATGACCTTTGGCTCTCTGCAGTTATGTGACTAATGACGTCAGTGTAAATGTTTTGCAGGTGGTGAAGGAGAGCAGGCAACAGCGGAATACACACAGGTAAGTTAAGAGCAGAAAAGTACGTCTTCTCTTTCCTCCTGAGGTGATCCTATATCCTCTCGCCATTGATCAATAGACCGGGCTGTTCAGGACACACACACACACACACACACACAACACGCGCGCGCGCGCGCGCGCGTGTGCTTGCGCGCACACATACTGACTGAAACCATTTATTGTTAGATTAACCATCGGTTACACACACACACACACACACACACACACACACACACACACACACACACACACACACACACACACACACACACACACACACACACACACACACACACATGCACACACATACACAGAGACAAGAGGAAGACAACACCTGTATTTCCATTGCAAACAGTCACATAATCTTACACAGGTGGAATAAAGGCGAAAGGACAGTTAATAAGCAAGGACTACGAGTATGCGGTCACTGTGTTTCATGGAAATGTTCTTGTCCTTCTATACAGTTTGTTTCAGTTTCTTCAAGGAGGCGTCACTGCGTGCGGACTACACCACATCCGCTAAACCTTGAGACTACACTACGCATGATTTTAAGCTGATGGATAAATGGATTAACAACTAAGATGAGAGAATTTCAGAAGAGGGTCTCGTGGCTACGACTTAGCAGATGTCTGACCTACGCATCGAGTCCAATGCGCTGGTCAGACCTTGAGTGCCTACCTTACATTGAATGTCTTTTTTTTTTTTTTTTTTTTTGTATGTGTGCGTGTGTAGTGAATGTACATGTGTGTGTATGATGTGTGGGCACGGGCCATGTGGCGCGCGCGCGCGTGCGCGTGTGTGTGTGTGTGTGTGCATGTGTGTGTGCGCGCTTGCATGTGTTTGTGTGCCCGTACGTGTGTGTGTTGTGTGCGCGCGCGCGCGCGTGTGTGTGTGTGTGTGTGTGTGTGTGTGTACGTGCGTGCGAGCACGCATATGTGTGTGTGTGTGTGTGTGTGTGTGGGGGGGGGGGGGGGGGGGGTGTGTGTGTGTGTGTGTGTGTGTGTGTGTGTGTGTGTGTGTGTGTGTGTGTGCACCTATGTGTTGCATATATGTGCGCGTGTGTGTGTGCGTGAGCAGAAGTGCGGGTGCATGCGTGTGTGTGCAATTTGTGGGTTTTGTGTGAGCATATGCACGTATCTGCATATGTATGTGTACATCTGTGTGTGTATACGTGTGTGTCTTTGTATATGGGCGTGTACGCATGCGCGTGTGTGTATGCATTTGTGCGTTCATGTGTATGCATGCATGTGCGCACATGTGTGTGGGTGTGGACGTGCACATGCACGCATGTGCATACATATGTGTGCGTAGGAGCGAGCGAACGTACGCGCGCACGTTCCATACAAGTTGTAAGACAGGTTAATTGTAGCTGTGGTTGTCTTTGCTGATCTTGAGAGGTTTTTTTCTGCTTTGAATCCGTCACAGATAATGATGGATATCTTGGTGGTGAAAAGATTCTAGACCCGGGCTGTGGACGGTTACGTCAGTATTTATGTCAGTGTTCTAAAAGGCCTTCAATCTGGCCTTCTCGGCGCTGATGTCCATGCCATGTCTTGTTGATGTTTCATCCAGTCACTCAAACCAGCTTGGCAAGCTCTTGCTCACTGCCTGCCGCGCCATCGATGCCATCTGCAAATCTGCGGAACCCTTCCCTCTACAGATCGAATTTTCTCGTTTGGGGTTAATCCCAGCATACAGCAGGCAGTACCGGCTGGGTTTGCATGGTCACCGGCAGCAGAGGAGAAGCCGCATTTTCAGGTTTCACTTTCACTCTCAGTTTCATCATGGATGCGTCACTGCGTGCAGACTAGTCCATACACGCTACATCGCATCAGCTAAGTTTCGAGACCACACTGCGCATGATTTAAAGCCGATGGATAAATGAATTACTGAAGAAGATGAGAGAATTTCAGAAGGAGGGTCTTGTGGCTACGAGTTAGCAGATGCCCGGCTTACGCAGAGCCCAGCGTGCTGGTCAGACCTCGAGTATCTACCTAACATTGGTTGTGCCATTTTTTTTTTTTTTTTAATCATTGTGTGCATGTGTAGTGAATGTACAAATGTGTGTATATGGATGTGTGGGCACAGCCTATGAGTGTGTGCGAGCGAATGTGTGTGTGCATAATGTGCGTGTATGCGTATGCGTGAGTGTGTTTGCGCTTGTGTTTGTACTTGTGTGTGCGCGCGCGCACCTGGTATGTGTGTGTGTGTGTGTGTGTGTGTGTGTGTGTGTGTGTGTGTGTGTGTGTGTGTGTGTGTGTGTGCAGAAGTGCATGTGCATAAATTATGTATGTGATTTGTGCGCTTGTGTGAGCATCCCACGTACCTGCATATGTATGTGTACATATATGTGTGTATGTGTGCATGTCCTTGCATGGGCGTATAGAGGCCTATGCATGTATGTGTATGCGCGTGCGCGCTCATGTGTGTGCGTGTATGTGCGCACGTGTGTGGGTGTGTATGTGCGTGCAACGATGCGTTACGTACATGTTCGACTTCCGCGTCGCTCTAAATATACATATGACATAGACTGGCATGCATTGCTTACTAAGTTGTCAACATAAATAAATGGTTTACATCTTGTCAGTTAGAGTGCTGTGTTTGACGATTGGGAAGATCATCACAGTGCGCATGCACGCATGTGCATGTGTGTGCGCGTAGGAGCGAGCGCATGTGCGTGTGTATGCGTTTGTGTATGTAATGTATGAATTTTCAAACGAACTGGTACAGATATTCAGAAAACGCATGAAATAAGCAGAGACAGTGACACAGACAAAGACATGCACCCCTCTGACAAAATTCAATCATTTGATATAAATTTCCAAGTCCGGTGCTAAGCTGAGGTCACTCATCAGGCTGGCTGCATGGGAAGTGAACAAGATTTTTATCTTCCCCAACAAAGCCAGAGCGAACATCCTTTTCGTCTGCATTTGATACGGAGTATGCGCGCACGTGAATGTTCTCTGGTAATACAAATCCACGCATGCAAGATAGAACTTCATATACAATCTTATAATTACGGTTGTTAGGACTTGCACACTGCGTTCTTTTTGCGAACAGTTTCAACCCATGAGAAGAAGAATGAGAAGAAATGCTAGATTGCCGTGTTTACGTTGTTTGACAGTTTACTTCCGGGTCATGACTGTTGTCACAGATACAAC
>JADBJO010006884.1:72500-112500 GCA_016801955.1 Conus betulinus
TTGTACTTGTTTATTGTTCAACAGTGTTTCTTATTTGGTTGCTAAAACTCTTTTAATCATAGTCTGCCAAACAAAGGCGCATGGGCACCTGCACTCAAATCAGAGGTCTGGCATCAAATCTAGCATATTCAATCCCTTTTCTGTTATAAATAATAAGTACAGAGTGTTTATTTTGAAGCTGTTTTTTCTTCTTTTATCATTTATTCATTCTTTTTTCTTTTGACACCATGAGCCAATTGAGCCAATGAGGTAATGCTGAGCATAGGAAGTTTGAGATGAAACAATTGTGGAGAATATAAGCAAATGTCTCAAAGTATAAACACAAAGCCACATAAATACATATAGATGCTGAAAATGTAATTGACAATGACACAGTCAAGTTTGAATTGCGTTTTATCACAAATGTAGCCTAATAATGCAATGTGTTGGATGAGAGAGGTACTGATGATGAAGGATCTGTTTGCACCACCATATTTATCAAGGAACTGTATGTCACTGGATAATCAAACACAAAAAGACTTTAAAATGTTACAGGAAACAGTACATTTTTGTAGCAGTGTGGCTTGTTCATGTGCTACTCAGAGTTATGATAGTTTTAGCAAAGCAGCCTCAATCTTCATTTCACAGCTAAACCATGCCAGGTTGGGAAGGGTATACAGCCAGTCACTACATCAGTACTGAAAAGGTTTATTTCAAAATGAAAAGATGATATCTTTCTCTCTAAAACCTGGCCAAGATGTCTGATGTTTAAAAGTATCCTGTGCATGATTCAACTAATACACAGATCGCAGCTTTTGTCAGCTCTGTGTACTCAGATAAGATCACATTGGCAGAGACTTCTGTGTAAGGCTAACATCTGCAATTTGCAGTTTTGTGTGCATAGAAATAAATGTGTCTTGTATTCCAGCACATTTATTGACGGATTAAACAAATTTTATTTCTTTTAAAAAAATGTACTATATTCTGAGATGCCTTGTAGTCCCAAAATTATGGTGTCTATAAGTTTTGAAAGTGCTACAGCCTTGAGGCAGCTTTACACCTGTGTATTTATGCTTTTAGTTCATAAAGGAAAAATGTTTACTTCTGTGATGCAACAGACCCAAGAAGCCTCTGGAAGACATGCTGAGTGAAGCTCCAGTGGAAGGTGTGGACTTGATGCGGCGACTGTTGCAGTTCAACCCTGACAAGCGCATCACAGCTGAAGAAGCCCTCAGGCATCCTTTTGTCAGCAGGGTCTTGGGCTGTGCTTAGTTTCTTCCCCTTGTTTACCATTATGTGATTTTTGTGTCTGTATTTTCAGAATGTACACACTCTGCTTGCCTCTGACTTGAATTTCAAAACTATTATTTAACACAGAGGCTTACCTGTTGTTGAGGGTAATGTGGCGATAACAACTTGTGTACTTTCCTCTTTGTTTTCTTCTTTTTGTGCATGCTTTAAGCCAGATTTTTTTTCCTAGGTACACTTTTTTTATTTTTCTTTTTTTGGTTCATGTTCTTTCTCATTATCTTTTTTTCATTGTGAGTTTGTAAATGTTTTAGCCTGAGGACTTTCTTTACTTTTTGTGGCTTGTTTTTTTTTTTTGGTCTCATCATGTTCTTGATGCTGTTTTCAAATGCTCAGTGTGGTTCCTCTGAATACAGGCACATCCACAAGCAGTCAAACTGAAGTAGTGAGGAAGCAATCCTCAACAGACCCTTCACTGCTGTTGAGTAACTTTGATGGTGTTCAGTGGAGTCTGTTCTGTTCCAACAAATAAAAACACCATTACTAAATCCACTGTGGATATCAGTAATTGCTATGTTGTGGAGCCAGCATGAGCAAGCTTCCCCCTCCAAAGGACTTACCAAGCCATCCAGCAACAGTCCCCATAGCCTTGCCAGTTCAGACAGCTTGGGCACCATGGGTGTGGATGTGGAGAGTCAATAAGAATATCACCACAAGAGCAGTGCATGAAGGGCTGCTAAAGTTGAGACATTGTTACAGTGATCATGAACATGAGGATGTTGAAGATGATGCTGTTGAGGTACAATTTGGTCTGCAACTATGTGGCAGTTAGAGCTACCCAGCATGTCAAAAAAAAAAAAAAAGTTAAAAAAAAAACAGCTTCACAAACTTATCAGTGGCTTGAATGGAACTGAGATAATGGAGATCTTTTGACTGTATGGACTTATTGATAAAAAATGGCTTTGTTCAGTAAGGAGAGGGAGAAAAAGCAGAAGAAAAATCATTGATCACGATTTTACTGCCTTATCGATTGGCTTATTTTCTGCTGTATTGATTTTTTTCTTTAGTAGGTGACATGATAACTAGCAGGGGTTTTGTTCTGTTAGTCTGCCATCATGTTGCTTGCAAAGCAAAGTGCAACTAAAAGGCATGTGATCCCATACATCAGTGCCACATTTAAATTTGGAATGCTACACTGAAAATGTGGAATGCTACTGTTTATGCTTCTAAGCATAAACAGTACTCTGCGAACCTTTACATTATATGTCCTGGCATCAACCAGGTCTGAGAGATGTGTAAACACCTGTAACGTTGGTCTGGAGATCTGAGCAACACTCACTCCCCATTAAGAGGATGAGACTTGACTGTATGATTCCACTCAGCCCTGTTAAACCCAAAGCATTCTTAACTGTGGGTAGAGTCATTTGGGTAGAAAAATTATTCAAACATATGCCTGTGATGGGAGGAAGTTAAATCCACATTTTCTGCACTATGGTGGCCGGTGATGGGAACTGATACGGTGTGCCAAAGTTGTTTTATACAAGCATACTTCATAAGTAAGTCTATTTATCAACATTGTTTGACAAAGTAATATACCCATTTACATAAAGACAAAATCCTGTAGAGAGTAGAAATGAATATGAAAATAGATATTTCAGAATTCTCACTGTTTCTTTTTTTTTAACGATGCTTTGGCGTCATGGCATTGGCAGTAGGTTGGGCTGCAAACAGTCTAAATTGAAAAATGGAACAGAATGTGAATTTTCCTTGTGGACCAATGTTATGAGCAAAAATGAAGATGGTCTCAGGCTGCCATTCCAGCAGGCTACTTGACTGCAGTGTATTGGTTGTCCAGGTTCCACAATGCGGTGGAAGAGGTGTCATTAAACTTTGATGTTGTACCCCCCTTGAGTGATGATGTTCAGCTGACTGTAGACCAGTACCGAAGTAAACTGTATGAGGTAAGTTGTGGTGTGGTGTTGGCTGATCAACATGGCAGTTTTCCCACACTCATACATGCACACACGAACACACACACACACCCATGCACACACAAACACACACACACATGCACACACACACACACACACGCACAAACATGTCTGCATGCACATACACACGCACATATGTACATGCACATGCATGTGCATGCACTCACACTCACACAAATGTACATTTAAGTGCACATGTGCACACACACACATGCACGCATGCGTGCACATACACATTCACACAATACACTTACACACACATACATACACACACTCGCACACACACACGCACATGCACACACAAGCTCAAACAAACACACACATACACAAACTCAAACAAACACACATGCTTACACATTACATCCACAATATTTACTACAAGATTTTCAAGCACAATTTGGTGTGTTTAACATTTACAACTTTATTTGGTGATTTTGAAACAAATCATAGTTTCAAAAAATGAGTTTTATTGACACTCTAAAAAGATGTCAACACCTACATAAATGATACTTAAAGAAATTTGGTAGCAAAAGCATAAACTTGAAAAGGTTAGGCTTTGTCCTCAGCAGAGCCCCTCAGTAATGTGGAGTTTAGTATTGAGTCAACTTGAGATTTCAGTTATGTTATTCCTCTGTTCACAGTTTTTCATTTTGCTTTCCAGGAGTTTTCCTCTACAAATCTCAAAGTTTAACTTTTTTACCTACTGATCTTGTGGTATCTCCATTTTGCCCCTTCTCTGTCAAACTTCCCAAGTCCAACTGTTGAATGTGAGTCTAGCTTTCATTTCCAAAGAAGCTGTTTTAGAAGGATTGAGCAATGAGCATCAGAAAAGAAGGCTGAAAAATATTGTTTCTAAATGGAAAGGGAATCTGTTGGAATGAAAATCTAGATTAGGCAAGAAGAAGAAAAAAGAGAGAGTCTTTAAATGGAAAGAATCAATTGTGAGTAGATTCACAACATGATACTATAGAACCTTGTGTCTGTTGCACCAGATGATCATGCAGAAGAAGGCTGAGAGGCGCCGCAGGAGGCGGGAGGAGGCGCGCAGTGCTGCCAGCCATTACGCTGAGGTGCCTGAACCTGAGGAGCCCTCTTTGGATCCAGTGCCAAGGGAAATGCATCCTGCCCCCCAACCGACCCTCCCCCAAGATGGCAGCTGCCCGCAGCCCTCCTGATCCACACTACCAGCCACAGATGCAGCAGCATCAGCAGCATCAGTCGTCATTTTCTGCGGGTGTGTTTTGGTTTTGGTGCCAACAAAACATGGTGACTGTGTGCGTGTGTGTGTGTGTGTGTGTGTGTGTGTGTGTGTGTGTGTGTGTGTGTGTGTGTGTGTGTGTTGCATGCATGAGCATGCTTGTGCACATAGATTATGAACAAGTCATTTCTTGATATGTTTTTATATTTCATATAGTTGATTAATGAATTTTTTTTTTTGTGGTATAAGTTACAATCCTCTGAACTGCTGCACTACACAGATACGTCCATACACATACTGTCCTGACACTTGTCCTTGCTTGTACAGATTTTGGTGTGCACAAACACAATTATTATGCAATCACACATGCATGCATGTCCACACTCACAGAGGTGCATAGAAATGCATGTACCCATGCACACGCGCGCGGGTACACACACACACACACACACACACACACACACACACACACACACACACACACACACACAGAATCACACACACGTGTATATGTACACACACACAAACACATACACACACGCACAAACACACACACACATATACACACACACACACACACACACACACACACACACACACACACACACACTCAAACACAACTCCAGTAGTGGTGTGCAGATCATGTCAGGTAGCTGACCAGTGCATTGACGGAATGTGGAGGTCAGGCATCTGCAATGTATCGTCCATGAGACCCCTTCTTCAGCTCTGACTTCAGTAGCTCTCCACTTAGGCATAACCTCCACACACTGCACCCATTTGGCTTAGCAATGTGGCAGAAAGTATATGGACTAGTCCACATGCAGCGATGTCTTCTCGATGAAACTGAAACTGAGGCATGGATTCTGCCTTGTCCCAACCAGTGTATGGGCGAACCCCTCATGAAGCTCCTCCAGCTTACAGTCACCATCAGTCCCCGGGCTCAGAAACTTATTGCACGGCAGGGAAGCTACGAAAACATCCAGGCCTCCTCAAATGGGACAGGTAAGCATCTACACCCCTTCATTGGAGATTTATGAAATAGTGCTTTAATGGGAGGTTAAAGGCTAAAGTCCCATGGCCTAACAGCTGTAGCAGCAGTAAACCATGGGAGGTTCACAGTGCCATGATGCTGTAGTGTATTGCAGTGAAAATAATGGCAGCAATGTTATTTGAAAGATTTAACAATATTGATTATACTGGGATCACACTGTATGGGTTTTGTTATGAATGGGCTTGTGTAAATGTTCTAGCTTGTCCTAGCTGTCTTGGGGTTGTTCATAATGGTAATATCCAGCATTCAGACATACAGAGGTGCAGTCTTGTGCATCAGCTGGCCTGCACAGAGCACAAGAAGAAATGCTATGCTTTACTCAAGTCTGAGACTAAGAGTATACCATGCTTTGTGGCTTGTGACCTTTGCTTTTTTTTTTTTTTTTGTAAGTAATAATCAGGGGCAGCAACAATTTTAGATGTTTTCTTACTTGGCACTTGCATCTCTGCTCTGATTGATACACAAAGCACAAGAGCTTGGGTGGCAGCAAACTATCGTTGTGCGCAGAGAAATGTTCGCATTGACACATAAAGCGCAGTAGCTTGGGTGGCAGCAAGCTGTCTTTGTGTGCCGAATGCTTGCTTCTCCACCAAGATGTTTGGAGTGGGAAATGAATTTTGTGTGTGTGTGTGTGTGTGTGTGTGTGTGTGTGTGTGTGTGTGTGTGTGTGTGTGTGCATGGTGTGTGTATGTATGTGAAGTTTAGCACAGAAAGTATGTTTTCCTTTACTATTGAAGTCTAAGCATACCAGAGCCCTTGCGGTGATCAGTTATATGACACTGTTTGGAAAAAGAAGTACTGGAAACCTATTTCTCTTCCTGCTGAAGTCAGAATTACTTTAGATTTCTTTTAAGTCTTTAAAGGTAAGATGTCAGTAGTTGAAGATGAAAAAAGTTTCAATAAAACAAAACATATTCCAGAAAATAGAAGTTCTTAATTAAAAGGAAGAAAGCCTTTGTTTGAAGGATGTTTATTTGGGGGCATTGGGGGTGGTATGTGGGGAAGGGGGGGGTGGGCATTGTGTGAAACTGGGGTGCTCTGCCAATCTGTTTCTGAGGATATTCAACATCTTATTGGAAGAGTTGATCTGGAGTCTTCAAACAGACCATTTGTAATGAAAAGGGAGAAGAAAACATTTAGGAAAATACTGATTACAGTTGTCATGGTGAGTGAACAAGCCAAAGCTGTACCTTTTGTACTGGTTGTCTGACTGGCTGGGAGCTGGGATTAATTTGTGTTATTGTTCATATTGCAGTTGATATGCCAGTTAAAATGCAATCTGTCTTGGCATGAATACTTAAGAGTGTTGCAACACAACATCTTTTGCAATATACTTCTGGCTACACTGTTCAGACATAAAACAATTGTTGTTTTACTGAGTTTCTGAAGATAGACAGAATGAGTAACTGAAGATTGACAGATGAGTAACAGAGGATTGATGGAATGGGTAACTTAAGCTTGAAGGAATAAGTAGTGGAAGATTGATGGAATGAGTAGCTCAAAATTGAGGGACCGAGTATAAGAAGATTGATGGAATGAATAATATTTTCTTTTGTTGTAGTGGAGAAGAAATGAGTTTGCCATTTAAAAAAAAATGGCAAAAAACATCTGTCTCAGAGTTTCGTCTTTGTGTAGCCAGGTAGTACAATGTGATAAACCTGCATGATTGCTTGATTCGAGTTGTCTGTTTTTGTTCTTTCTAACATGAAATTAAAGAAGTAAGTACATGTTCAACATAAAATGTTTGGAAATAACAGAACTTTGCTTGGAGAGGATGTGTTTGTTGTTTCATGATAATTTGAAGGCCTGTGCTGAAGACCCTTTCATGCACTTTTTAAATGATGTTCAAATCACATCTGCCAGATGCAGTGAAAGCTGCTAGTTGGTAGATGTGCTCTGTTTGTCTTTGGATGTGTAACTAATGGCCTGTATGATATCCTGTTTTGCTGTGGCTCTGATTCCTTCAACTCACACCACTCATCTCTTGTGTGCTGTGCCATCTGCACTGTGATGTCATCATCTGCCCACATTGTCTGGGGGTACCTCCGTTCTAAAAGGCGCTTTACCACCCGTCTTTCCAAAGAATCGGCACACCTCCGCTCCAGCAGCCACCCGTGGTCAAGGTCGGCCAATATCGGGCCTGCAAAGAGTGCAGAACCCGACAGTGATCAGGGACGACAAGAGTGGGCTGATAGTCTCCAGTTCCAGAATGGTAAGACAGGATTTCCTGTTTATACCTTGTTTTGTTTAAGTTAGTGTGCTATTAATTTTTTTTTCTTCTGTGTATTGTCTGTGTCCCACACTTCCGTCTCTGTCCCTCTCACCCCATAGTGGCATTTTCCTCATGCCACTCATTCTGGCTCCATATACAGGTAGGTTGGTTTTGACAGTCTCAGAACCAGAAGTCCACAGAGAACAATCAATGTCTAGCTGTGTGTGGAGACATTACCACAGAAAAATCAGCATTGATGCAGGGTCACATCAGACTTCAGGTGGTTTATTGTTCAGACATTGTGTCCATACAATCGAGTGAGATTTATATGAATATATCATTGTGGTGCCTTGTTTGATTCAACATACTCAGGACATCATGCATTAAGCTCCCTACTGATGATTATTACTGCTTTAGATGTAGAGCCTGCATGAGAGAGCATCTACCAGAGGGCACCACTGCATCCATCCAATGGTAGTCCCCATTAACCTGTTGATACCGATGCCTGTGACACAAACTTGACCATGGATGTGGAGGGAAAGTCAGTTCTGAGATCTCCACAAGAACAGAGCAAAAAGTGCCACAGAATTCAAGATCCATTTTTTCTTTCTTTTTAAAGTTATGATGGTTAATGTGGATAATAAGATGATGGTATGGAGTGTGTGCACTCGTTTTTGCACACAGATACCAATGTCTTCATTGTAATACATTTTTCTACAATAGATGGTCAGTTAGAGATCAACATTGTTCTTCCCCTTAAAGTCTGAAAGAAATTCTGTGTGGGAATAGATGAAGAACAGACACAGTTTCTTTACTTTTTTTAACAGGGACTTCTTTCATAGAGATCAAAGGGGGAACACCCGATATCTTGCGTAGTTCAAACTCTCCATCTTTTTTTAAGGCATCTCTTGAAACGACCCTCTTCACCTATGAATAGCAGTTTTCTTTCCCTTCCCTTGCCCGTCAAATTGATCATGCGACGAATGTGTGTGTGTGTGTGTGTGTGTATGTGCTTGTGTGTATGTGCTTGTGTGTGTGTGTGTGGTGCGCGCACCTGCATGCTGTTGTGTCCATGTTTGTGATAGTGTGTGTGGGATTGTTTTGTGTGTGTGTGTGTGTGTGTGTGTGTGTGTGTGTGTGTGTGTGTGTGTGTGTGTGTGTGTGTGTGTGTCTATGTGTGTGCCTGCGCGTGGGTAAGTGTCAATATGCACCCTTGTTTGTAGGTGCATGGTACTTATTGTAATATTCTTATTATTGGTTTCATTTGTTTTCTTTAACCTTTTCTGTATTTTGAGCCCTTAGGGCTTATGATTTAAGATTGAGCGCCATGAGTAATCATTATTATTATTATTATTGTAAGTGAGAATCAGTCCACTATAGGCACTTATTATACTTACTGGTACTAAGTCAAATATGTGTAACTCATATAGAAACATTAAAAGAATAGACATATACACACAGTACAGTCTCAACTCATTTATTCAGTTACCAAATATGGTGTGTACCGTGTAAATTATTCCCAATGAATAAAAATTCCACTCATTTCTTGTTCTTTTATTATGTGTGTATGTGTGCAAAAAACAAGAAAGAGAGAGAGAGAGAGAGAGAGAGAGAGAGAGAGAGAGAGAGAGAGAGAGAGAGAGGAGAGAGAGAGAGAGAGTTCAGAGAGAGTTCAGACTTCAGGTGGTTTATTGTTCAGACATTGTGTCCATACAATCGAGTGAGATTTATATGAATATATCATTGTGGAGCTTTTCTGTGACATTGTTACACACATAATACTTTAGAACTCTCTCTGTCTCTGAGAGAGAGAGAGAGAGAGAGAGAGAGAGAGAGAGAGAGAGAGAGAGAGAATGAACGAACAAATGAAATTTTATTTTCCAGGATGATAGGATAAGCAAATTATATATGCTTTTTTTCCCACCCAGGCCTGGGAAAAAAAAAAAAAGAGAGAAAAAAAACAGAAAGAAAAAACCATGGAAATCATGCAAGTCACTATAACAGGAACAGGGGAAAGGCGAATACACAAATTGATAATGATAAATGATAAGAGAGAGAGAGAGAGAGAGAGAGAGAGAGAGAGAGAGAGAGAGAGAGCACATAATGTACGCATGTGCACAGGGTATGTGTGTGTGTGAGGGGGAAGCTGAGTGGGAGGATGGGTTTCCATCACATGTACAGTTTCAGTTTCAGTTTGGTGCTACACAAAGAGAAAATGTTCACAAGCAGTTTTAATTTCACTAAGTTTCACCGAAAACAGACCCATCTGAGCACACACTGACTTGAATCAAACTGTTTTTTTCTTTTCGGTCTCTGGTGTGGGTGAAGAAGAAAGACTGTAGTTGCCCTAACTGTGCCTCATGGAACAGTGGGCTTTAGGGATATGTATCAGTGAGTAATCCCTTGCCTGAATACATCTTTGTTCTGCTTCATTAACCTCAACACACCAGGGACTTCAGGTTTGGAAATGAGCACATTTGAAAAAAGTAAAATGTACAAATTTTATGAACTGGAAGAGGAGCAGAGGGTGGGGGATGGGGGGGGGGGGGGAGGGATGGTAAAGTCGATGAACATGGAGGCAACAAGGGGAAGGTGTGTAATCAAAAATATTTTCCCTAATGGCTTCTAGTCACATCAGGTGTTGATATTTTGACCAGATTTGGTTCAAATGTTTGGCTGAGTAGAGAAATGGCTAGATGAGTCTGAACAAAGTTATCATAATATTTGGGTTTGAGGACATGCAACCCTTGATTCTAAGGGGAGGGGGTGAAAGATGCAGGGCGTGCATGTGTAGGGGGAGGTGGTGGCATGTAGAAAAGAACAGAGAATTTATGGCAGGCAGTTCATTTTCTGCAAAGATGTTTAAAAAGTTGGAGATGAATAAGTATCAAATGACAGTAACTTCATTCATTCAAGTTACTGAGGGCCCATGATTTTTGTGTGTGCTAAACTCGACATTCATGATAGAGAAACTCAGTTTTGCTCCAACTTCTTACATGAAGTAAGTTTTAAATGATGAAGGATGCTGTTATGGTTATGAAAGGGAAACTGCACTGCATGCACTTACAGTGTGAACAGGTCTTTCACTGATGGCTTTGCTTTGAATCTAAATTTTGTGGACATTAGCTTGATTTAATGCTGCATGGCTTTCTTCAAGTGATAATGCATGTAACAGTGTTCTGGATATAGTGTCCATAGAAGAAAAACTATATTTAGTAAGAGCTGTAACTGCACCATTTCAGTGTGTATAACATGTACAATATGATGATTTGCCTTCATTATGACCGTTGCACAGAACATATATGTGAACAAGCTGAAAACACATTGTAGTCTAGCTTTTAGTATATTGGTTGTGTAAAGTTCTGATCCAATTTGAGCATTATGGTAGTGTAGCTTTTATATGATAGCTTTGCAAAGTATATTAGAATGTAGAGTAAATGAATTTTCCTGGATCAACTCTGAGCTTATTATTGTCAGTTTTCTTTCTGTTGCTGTCTAAAAGTCTGCTGTTCTTCCTGTGTATTTATCATCACTTTTTTTTTTTTTTAATGTGAAACCACATTCTGTTTGACTGTCAATGTTGAAAGTATGTTTTAATCATTTATATATATTTTATTTCATATGTCAGTATCAGTTAGTGCTGTAATGGTTAATCGTTGCAAGGTAAGGTTTGTGGCAGGCACAGGAATCAGGGTATTTCTATAATAAATATAATAAACTAAGCAGTTAGGATATCTCCAGCCTATGTCCAGTCTCGTCTTCATTCTGGCAGATGTGATGTTTGATAGGTTTCAACCAAGTATTCCTAAGGCCCATACCCATAAGTATCATAGCTTTCAGTTTATCAACAACGGCTGTTCCTGCTTGTCTTTTTCTCCTTACTTTAAGCATTTTTCTCCTTACTTTAAGCACAATACTTATATCATATTTATAGTTGAGGCATTATGTCTTGATTTTTTTTTCTTTTCTTGGTGAACTGTTTAACAATGGTTTTCTCTTCAAACTACAAGCCCAGTTGGTTAAGCACAGTTTACATGTACCCGCATAATTTCCAAAATATAAAAGCCCACGATTTTGAAATTGGGAACAGATTTAATTCATTATCTTGTTCCAACGTACATTGAATTTCATTGGGATCGAATGAACGGTTGTTGATTTACAGACAATTAAACAGAGGATGGGTCGAAATCAAAGTTCGCAAAATCTGTTCAGTTCACAAAATCATTTCAATAGTGGGTGTGGCCACCGCCATTGGCGAGACATTCCACGCAGCGACTCCTCATCGAGTTGACCAGTGTTCTGATGACCCTCTGAGGGATTCTCTGCCATTCCAGTTGCAGCATTTGGAAGAGATCCTGGCGGTCTCTGGGAGGTGGATGGTTCTCCTTCACACGTCTCCCCAACTCATCCCACATATGCTCGATTGGATTGAGGTCGGGACTATACGCCGGGAAGATCATCCTGTTGATGCCGGCCTGCACAATGAAGTTTTCGGCCACCCGGGCCCTATGTGGCCGAGCATTGTCGTCTGGAAGAGACTGCCATGGGTCCTATCCGTTGCATGGTCGGAACAACGAAAGGCGCCAGGATTTCATCCCGATAGTGGATGCCTGTGAGGTTTGGTCTGGCGAACAGCTGCATCAATGTAACGTTCACCAACACGCCTCCAAACTCTAGTTTGGCCGTCATTGTGTTCAAGACTAAACCGCGACTCATCTGAAAAGAGGACCTGGGACCACTGTTGTTGGTTCCATCTCACATGACGATGGCAGAAAGCTCGGCGAGCCAGCCTATGGGCTGCTAGCAGTCGTGGTCGAACAGCTGGGCGACGTGATCTGAGGCCGAAGTGGTGAAGACGGTTTCGTATGGCTTGACGGCTGAGGATGGTGTTATTTGCCATACGAAGCTGCCTTTGGATGCTGGTGGAAGTGGTATCCCGCTGCAATAGGGCCTGCCTCTCGATGAAACGATCTTCTCTGGGAGTAGTCTGCCTAGGCCGACCTGACCGTGGCCTCTCTTCAACGATGTTGGTCGCCCTAAAACGCTGATTCAGTCTAACAATAACTGAATGATGCACACCAAGTCGTCGCGCCACTTCAGCCTTTGCAATGCCATCTTGTATCCACGCAATCGCCCTGGTTTTGTCAAAGGTGCTAAGTTTTCTTCGTGGTGGCATGGTGAGAAAAGGGCTGACAGTAACAAACCCCGCGCTTAAACAGCCAAAAGAAGGGCATAAAAACTCACTTGAGAGACTGCTCTTGCACGGGAAAAAAGAATTTTTCATTTTACACATCTTGTGTCGCCAGCAAGCTTGATGCAAAACAGGCACAGTTAACGCAACTTTGCACTTTTTTATCCCGCGCGGTAACGAGGTCACCAAGACCCCCGTGCGCACTACCAGTTGACACAGGCTGGATTACACACTGTTGTGTGTGAGATTCCATCATTGGTTGCCGCATAACAAAAAAACCAATGTTTTTTGAAGGGATGAATCAACCCCCTGTGTGCAAAGGCCTGTGCTTAACTTTATGTGACTAGTATACAAACGAAGGAATAAATAAAAAATACAAAAACAGGGCAAGGCTTTATTTCTTCAGTGAAAGTATTGGTCCCTGGAGACGTACTGTGTGCAGCAAGACTTTAGTCCTTCAGAAATTCATGGGTCCCTGGAGACCCACTGTGTGCAGCAAGACTTTAGTCCTCAGAAATTCATAGGTCCCTGGAGACCTACAACATACAGCAAGGATTTAGTCCGTCAGAAATTCACAGGTTCCTGGAGACCCACTGTGTACAGCAAGGCTTTAGTCCTTTAGCCATTCACAGGTTCCTGAAGACCCACTGTGTACAGCAAGGCTTTAGTCCTTTAGCCATTCACAGGTTCCTGAAGACCCACTGTGTACAGCAAGGCTTTAGTCCTTCAGAAATTCATGGGTTCATGGAAACCCAGAATGTATGGTGTAGAAAATCTAAAATAATGTATGGTGAATGTTAAATTGAAGTCCTGTATTTGAATGCGTGCCTTTTATTTACCCTTACTTCACTGCTTTTACAGTCAGCCTATTCTGTGAAAAAGTAGGCCTGCTTAGGGAGAAAACAGTTCAATGGCAATGGCAAAATGAGATTGAGATTTCAGTGGATAGACTGTCATCATCACATCATATGAATATCAAAACATCTAGGTTTTATGGCAACAAGAAACAAAAAGATAATCGTTTGGGTTGATTTTCACAGCCTTTTCTGATGCAAGTGTGCTGTCAGGTTTTGTTGCATGCCGTGGAAGACCTCGCTAGTAAAGTTTCATCTCCTAAAGCGGTGTAAAGGATAAGGAAAAAAATAACAGTAAGAAAACGAAAATAAGGACATGTGTGTATGTGTGGATTCTCATGTGTATGTGTGCATGCGTGTGTGTGTGTGTGTGTGCATATATGCGTGCATGTGTGTGCATGCGTGCATGCTTGCGTGTGTGTGTATGTGTGTGTGTGTGTGTGTGTGTGTGTGTGTGCCATCATGAAGCAAGAATATTTATTAGCCTTAGTGGAATTAGCCATGTTCGTGATAAATGACAGTCTGTTCTTATTTACAGATAATATCAAAAAAGACTGATCAGAGAAGGTTTGCCTTTGATGCTGTCAGTTTTAAAACTTGTTCCAATCAGCATTAGCATTTTGGTTCCACAGTTCACGTCTCTTCGTCACTGCTCATATATTTCCAAACAGCTTGTATTTTGCATTTTGCTGATTGATGCATTTATGCATTCTTGTAATATTTATTGATGTATTTGCTATAGTTGTAGTTTCTGTTCACTGGTTAAGTGAGGAGCATGTAAATTTTGTACACATTACATCATAGCCAATGCAGCATGCACAAACCCCAGCTTTTCCATTGTTGATAATGGTTAACACTCCTCCAGCATCAGGGCAGTGCAATTTTGAAATGCAGTGGAATATGTTTTTGGATGAAAGAATTGAAGTGGGTCTATTTTGGTGAAGAGACGGAGAAGGCTGTGTTTTGTTGGTTAAATTGACTTGTACCTGAGCTTTGAATTTGTTGGAGTTTTCATCATGTGGGGATAGACAGAGTCAAGAATATTTCAAGCTGTAAAGTTTATCAATGTCAAGTTTATTTTTACTACCCCCCACCCCCCATCCCCTAAAGACTGGCATCAGTATTGCTCTATGGATTTTGGACAGTTTTTATGTTTGGCTGCTATAAATCATAACACATGATGATTTAAAATTCCTGAAAAGAGGTATATCCAGCTCTGCATCAGGATTCAAGAATCACTTTTTCTCTCAATAAGACAAGATAAGTTCATTGTCTTTATGACTGAAATCACCGGTGAATGAAGATATTGCTGTACTTTTTAGGAGAATTGATATAAGATCTGGTAGCTTTCAGAGACAGACTTCTGGTTGGAGTTATGGCACTCAGAGAGATTCACACATCACTTGTATAGATAAGCATTTGTTCTCTTGTTTTCTGTATTTCACTGTAAAGATTATATGTTGCATGAATTTTTTGTGAAAAAGTGATCCAGATCTCATATCTTAAGTAACATTTCTGTAACACACAGAATATGGAGAATGAGCTTCAAAGGGTTGAAGTTGAATTAATTGCAAGAAAGAGTGCATTTAAATCAGAGCATTGGCCTGTGCTTTTTTAATTGTACGACTCCATTTTCATGTAAATTTTCGTCTTTGCTTTGCATGTAAGATTCAGGTGTAATATTCAACATGAAGTCATAAAATGTCTGGCATGTAAATAGGTTATCCAGCTTCTTACTTTGCATGTTTGCAGACACCAGGGCAGAGACCCATTTCCGCCAGCAATCCCAGACCTAAACCAGTCTATGGTCGCAAGCAGTTCAGCAATGCCGCCAACACCCATCCATCGGGGCCCCCAAGGCAATGTTTGGGAGCTACACCCAGGCCTATGGCACCATTGGCTCTAGTCAGCTAGCGTCCATTCAGAGCCGCAAGTCCTGACTAGACCGCAGCGACCCTCAGTACATGGCAGTAGGTGCTGCACCTTTGAGGAGTGCTGCGAGAGGTGCCGAAGTCTTGCCTTCTGTCGAATCTGTGGGTCATAATTTTAGCAGACTGGGCTACCACTACTGACCAGAGGGATGTGGTGAGCCTGTTGACTGTCATTACAAACTGGAGCAAAACTGCTGCTGTTTATTTGTTTGCATATCTGTGGCTTTGTTCCATCTTACTGTAAGATATGTGTCCTCCTCACCCCGTCAAAAGAAACAGTGGATCTGTGCCAAACACGTAACTGAAGAAAAAGGTAAATTGTGGCTCAAATCTTGTGCTGTTTAGAGGATGAGCACACAAACCACAAGTCGTTGAACAAAGAGCAACATTGTACATTTAGTATGCAACGTAGGCTGTACAACTGTCATGTATATTTGCCTTTTTACTGAATAATGAGGGTGAGAGCAAATATAAGCAGATGGTGATTGTACAAAGATTGTTAGAGCAGATCTCTTCAATAATAGAAAGAAAATACAAATGATGCATGTGTATGTCACTAGTTGTTGTAAGTTGTCAGTATGTTGTTGACAAAAATAATATAGAAGTATGGAGTCTGAGACTTGAAAATTGAAGTGATTTTTAGGAGCACTCTAAGACTTAACATGGGAAATGGAGGAAGATGGAAAGTTGGGAAGGGAAAGAGATGAGTAGGGAAGAGGGGTGGAGGGGAAGAGGGGGTGTTGGGATAATGGTGATATCATGAAGAGGGCAGTCTGTTTTTGACTGGATGTTGACTGTCTGCCAGTGCAGTTTCAGGTTCTTGTTGCGGTTCATTCCATTTGGTCTGCAGGATGGTTGCATCTGTATGTCAGCATTTTGGGCTTTTGGTTTTGGAGGTTTATGTCTTTTTCTATATAATGTGTTCTGATGGTGAAATTTGATTGTTCCCTCCTACTCATAGTGATGAAGCAATCTGAATAAATGACTGTGTGTGTGTGTGTGTGTGTGTGTGTGTGTGTGTGTGTGTGCACATGTGTGGTGTGTGTGTGTGTGCATGTGTGTGTGTTTGAGAGAGAGAGAGAGAGAGAGAGAGAGAGGAGGGGGCAAAAAAAAGTCTGGAGAGAAAGAGATTATGAATATTCACATATGACTTTCCCCCTTTTAACATTCATATTTAATTACAATGCATGAGTAGATTTGTTGTTTCAATTCATCTTTGTTATATGCAGATAGTAGACAGCATCAGGAGTGAATGTTTTATGAATTAGTGTGGAGTGTAGAGAGTGAAAGAAATTGCTGTAAACATAAATGCATTCTGCTTTTTTATGTTACCATACTGTGTCATAAATGGTTCTTTCTCATGGGAATAATTGTCTACCATAACAAACATATATGGAACAGTAGCTGCGCCTCAGTTGAAATATAAAGAATAATTATGAAGTATTTCTTCATTTGAAATATGAAGTACATTTGTGAATGAGAGTGTTGGTTTAGTTGAAATATAGAGTATGTTTGTAAATGTGTATGTTTTGTCAGTTAGAATAAATATGATAGAGTGTTTTTGTGAAAAAAAAAGTTAGTTCACCAAAGATAAATAGAGCATGCTTGTGAATGTAAGTATTGGTTCAGTTAGAATGAAGAGAATGTTTCCGAGTGAAAGTGATGCTTCAGTGAAAATATGGGGTATGTGTGTGTATAAAAGTGTTGCAGCAGTTAAAATATGCGGGCTTTACTTGTGTTAAAAGACTGCATTTGTGAATTAAGCGTGGCAATGCAGAGTAATGTGTATAAAGTGTCGCTTCAGTTATGATATCAAGTGTTGTTTGTTGATGTGTCGTTTTATCAGCTGTAATATACAAGATGTTAGAAAATGGAGGTTGCAGGCTTAGTTTATGTTTATAATGTTCATTTGTGGTCTTTTTTTTTCTTCTTGTTTTTCAATAATGTTATACAGCATAGTTTATTTTGGGGGAACCAATCTGTGCAGGTTTCAAAGATAATTTTTTTTCTCTTGCAAATGATCACAAGCCATAAAATAAAATCAATTTTGTGAAATTATGTATAATCTGTTGTAATACTGGAGTCTCAGTTAATAAATCAATTATGTGCTTGTTGTCTGTAACCAGATCATATGATTGGATGGCTAGATTGAAAGAGGGAAAATGTGTTATTGATATTTGTGTCAGGTTTTGGAAGATGCATATCTTGGATGGCATTTGATGCAAACACTGCATTGATGCAGGTTATAAAATACTCTTTTGAGTAGCATTTTATGTTGCTTTGTGCAGCCTTGTGCCAGTTTTGCTGCTGTTAGTTTCTTTGCTTTGTATTTGTTTTTCTCCTTAAGATGCTTTTGATAGTGTTTCCGTTCGAAATACAATACAGATGGTTCCAGTGATCATGTGGAGAGGTATGGATGCTCTACAGTGGCTGAAACTGACCAACCATATTCATGGTTGCCTTTCTGCACATGTATGTGAACATTAGTGACAGTAAGCAAGATGGCATTTGAGCAGACCATCTGATGACACTGATTTAATGAATGTTGATAGCTTGAACATCTTCCTTCCTGTCTTTCCCTGCCACTCCTCCCTCTAACTTCTTTCTTTCACGCCCCACCTCCCTCCTCAGATATGCTGATTTTTTTTTTTTTTTAACCTGAGTGCGTGTTTGTAAGGGCTAATTTTACTCTGAAAATACTTTTTTTTTAATGTAAAACCCCCAAACCTTTCCAACTCTTTAAAGGGTATGAAAGGAAGGATGCGATCAATCTTCATGGCATTTTCTCTGAGAAAAAAAAAAAGAAGAAAAAGAAAAAGCGGGTAATTTTTCATCTTATCATGGAGATTAATTTTTGTTTTGTGATATTCCTTTGGTTGTCTGTTTTTATGCTTGTTTGCTGGTGTGTGTGTGTGTGTGTGTGTGTGTGATGTTATCAATCAATATCTGAACTCAAAACTTAGTAGGTAGTTGCTTACTAGGGACATGCCCTGCCTTAAACAAGGCACTGCATGTCCTATCCCTTGAAGAAAAACACACTTTAGATTGAAAAATGTCTTCCTTTCTGCATCGGAGTGGGTTCAGTGTACTGTAGTATTACTTTTGGCTTGATTTATGAAAAATTTAGAAAGAGAGGGAGTTAGACGGAGTCTGTCTGGTGGCCATTTTTTTCTGAACACATGGACGGATAAGTCACACTTCGTTCTTTGTTTGTACTGTCCCTAAATGTTAAGTGTGATCCGTTTTTGCCTGAGGAAGACTCAAGAAGTCGAAATGCATTGTGTCTTGTCCTGTGCTTTGTTTGTCAATGTCCTTGGCGGTAACTAACCCCCTCTCTTTCTAAAATTTTGCTTCATTCTCCACCCTCGGTCATTTCCCATTTTGGAACTTGATTTATGAAGTTAGGTTTAGAAAAGAAACACAACAAAAATGAAGATAAGATGAAAAACAAATGATGGAAGTGTTTAAAATGTTAAATGCATCTAGATTGATATGCAACTATATTTATATCATGTAACAATTGTGATATTTGGGAAGAAACATAATATTAAACCAAACTGATACAGTATGGTGTAAAACGTTTTAGTAATAGTAATAGATTTTTTTAAAAAACAAAAACTACTATGACAAACCAACATGAATATGATGGTGTTAGATTGTTTTGGGAATGGTGCTTTGGTGGTTTTTAAGCATAACTTCTTTTCCATCAATATGAGGATGTTGATGATCTTAGACAAAGATTCAGGAAGCAGCTAGAATATTTCCCCCTTCAGTTCCTATGATCATAGCATACAATGTGATATCTATGTATTCATACTTGTGAGGTATGTATTATGTTTGCTGATGGGGATCAGTAGGAATGTTAATTTAGTCCACTCCCGTGGGTGTCAATTGTGTTGTTTTGTCCAGGAATTTTTTTTTTTTTTTTTTTATATGTATCTGTTTCTGATACCAGCAAGAATGAAGAATTTTTCTCTGTTTCTGCATGTTTGGGCTGTTAGATCTGACATATCCATTTGATTTTGTGAAACAGGAATGACTTGCTGGAAAGAATGTCGGTAACATGAACAGCGAGTGCATGGCATTGTTTAACATTCGTCAGTATGCGGTTTTAAATCTGCTGTAGAAGAATTGAACAATCAGGATCTTTTTTTCCCTTTTATGTATTTAAGGGCAAAACTGCTAAAGGAGTGAAAGTGGCTCAGTTGTTTCTGAGAAGTGTGTTGAATCAGGTCACTAGTGAGGTCATTTATGAAAGTGTGTATGTTTTAGTACATGATGTGAGACAGGCAATGTAGATGATCTCTGGATTTGACTAAGGAGCTTTTCTGAAGCTATATGTTACAAGTGTACATAGATAGTTGTTGCATGAAATCCCAGTATAGAAAAATAGATATCAAACGACTGTTTAAGTGGTGCTTTAACCATGCTGCGTGAATAACAATACTTTTGTGTTCCATGTGTGCAAAATCATATGCTATTTCAATATGGGTTTTTGTTTGTTGGTTTGAAATGGTCAAAATATCATTGCAGATTTGTTCAAAAGTGCACTGATATTACTCCTATTTTTATTAAATTTCTTTTAATAGAATAGATGTGCCTTCCAAATGTTTTGTATTTTTGTTTCCTGTTGTTTTCTTATGCACACATTCATTCAGTTTTTCAGTCTTGATGATTTATAGTATACACCAGCAGTTTGGATGCTGACAAGGAATCTGCTGAAAATAGAAATGTGATTGTTGAGGTTCATTTCTTTAGGAGAAAATGTAAAACCTTATTTTCAAATCATCATGTTGCCCTAAAAATGTCTCATGTATGATAAAAGTACATATTTCTCAGAATGTTTCATGTATTTGTATGTTCTCCACACTGTTCATGATTTTAATTTTTCTGTTTTATTCACAAGAGTCATGACATATATGTGTTCACTTATCACGCAGTTGTTGTCATTGATGGTGATGAATAGGTATTCTTTTCTTTTCATTTTATTTTATAAGTTGATATACATGCACTTAATAGAGAGAAGAGAGTTATCCTGTATGAAAAAAGGAACTGAAGAACAGGGTGTTGTTTCATATGCGTTGCTATTTCATTTCATTCCTGTTCTTTTTGCCATGATCTGATAGTTTAGAGAATCCTGTGTTTGTGAAACCAAACCATTTGACATCAACTCTGATCAAGTGACCATGAAAGGCAGCTGTGATCCCTTCCTCCCGGTTTTCTGTTGTGCATTTCAGTGAACCCATGGTGCTTTCTTTGGATTGTTTGCAAATTCCCACCGTCTCTTCCAAACAGATGTATTCAAGTTATAAAGTACACTTGCTGATTAGTGTGGTCAACCCTAACACCTAGACTGCTAAAGGGTTGTTGCCGTTTTGAACATGTATATGCCAGAACAAAAGCTGAATTTCTGTTGGACCTCACTGCTGTGGGGACAGCTCACAGACAACGAAAATGAAGCCAGTGCACAGATAGTGTTTACCTGACTGAGATGAAAACCAGTGTCCTCCACTATTTTGCCGTCCACATGTCACTGTGTGAACAAAATGCTTAAAGCCACATGATTATGTGGAGTGATCACCATGAAAATGAATGCCCATTGATATGGAACTGTCAGTAAACTTCTCTCCACAGCAGAAGCATTTGAAAATGTCCACTTTGCATCTGCAAGCCTTACCAGAGTTGTGATAAGACAAGCCACTGGTTTGTAGCAATGTTTTGTCATGACTGAGTGGGGGGCAGAGTTCCATTGTTCTGCAGTTGAGTTTTATTGGTCTTGTCTAATTGATGTCAGTGGATCGGCTAGCCTACTGAAGTGTGCTAGATTCCTGATAAATTGTGTGTGATGAAACTGCTGTGCCTGAGATATGTGCTGAGGCACCTGATGCCGAAACAGCTACATATGAGATACATACTGAGGCAGTCAACAAGTTCTCCTGTAATCTGTTTGTAACTGTGGTAGTAACTACCACCTTTTCTTTCTGAATTTTGCTTCCTTTTCCACCCTCAGTCACTTCGTTTTGCAACTAAAGTTAAAGGGCTTACAATACAATAACCACTGCCCCCTACCCCTAGATTCCTTTGACACTGTAGTTTTCTGGGTCTGCTGCAATATACAATGTGCTTGACTATGTTAAGCTTTACTGAATGTCATGGGACTGAATGACCCACAGTCATGATTTTCACTTTAGAACTGAATCAGTTTTTCTAAGCTATCTTAAGAAAATTATAACTTTGTCAATAAAATATGACCCCACATCTGTACGAAAGATCTTTCTGTGAACAAACAAAAGAGTAAACAAGAAAAAACACAGCAAGGCTTTCTTCCTTTAAAAAAGATGTGGTTCCCTGTAGACTCATGTGGCAAAACTCATACTTGTATGGCAAAATCTTACTCTTACACCAAAGCAGAAGTCCTGGAGACTCACAACATATGGCATGGAAAATCGCATGTGATATCAGGTGAAAGGGATCTCAGAGAGTCCCTGTGGGGTCCAGTGTAAGATCCGTCAATCATACCAACTGAGGTTTTCACCTCATTGTTTTCTGTCCAGCCAGAAACTTTTGTGAACAGATCAGCGCTGAACACACAAAATATGATGATGATTTTCAACCAACCTTTAATATGTGTGAAATGGTGGGAACATCCGGTTTTCATGATCTGTCAGTTGCTTTTTTTTCACATATTGTCAGTTCTTTTAATTCATAAATTAGTGGTCTGTTAGGATTACATAGCATTGTTGTAAACATAACCATTTAGTTTGCAGATAATTCTGAATTGAGGTTAGGTTAAGGGGAGAGGCCATAATTGGAAGTGATCAATACTGGGCTGTCTGTCAATGCACCTTGTCCGAAAGATTTGAATCATTTGCCTGATTGCTGTATCACCAGTTTGGAATCCATGCTGAAATGTGATCCTGAAATTCTGACAGCATATTTCTATGATTTTTTTTTTAATCAGTATGTTGGTGAACATAATGTCACATGTATTACTGTGGTGATTCATTAGTGCGAAGATGGAAAACATTATCAAAGGATTGCTAAAGCATGATCTGATCCCAAAGACAAAATGAAAATAGTGGTTGTTGTCTAACCTTGTAGCTTCCTGCAGAGAATCCCTTTTGATGCCAGCCTTATAGCTTTCCTGTTCTTGTGGTTGACTGCAGCAAAATAATTTAGATTTTAGTTTCATTATTCAGGGCCCATCAGTTTGCACATGGTAATACCCAGCAGCCAAGGCATCTTTTACATGCAAATGCGATACTTGACACTGTGCTATGAATTTGTTCAGCACAGTACATGTAAAAAAGTTGTATTTGTAAGTGCTTTGCTTGCAGATGACCATACAAGGTCATCTAAGGTGACTGTACAAAGCTGTTGTTAAGTTCTGTATGCTTTAAAACAATAGCACTAGTCTGATGCAAGGCAGCCTCCACTTGAAAACAGAATGTTTCACATTTCTACGTTAAACTTTATCAAGCTCCACTGACTACATGTTGTAGGATTAGTTTCTGACTGTGGAACTTCCTGTTAAAAAAAAAAAAAAAGGGTCTGAAGATATCAAACTCACAACAGCAAAGCATGACAGGGTTCACAAATCTGACTGACACAAAAGAGGCAGATAGATGCAAAAATCCAAATGCACTCTCATCTGATATGAAATCAAGCTTATATTTACCAGTATCTGTACACACACACACAAAGGAGTGAAAAGTTCTGGGAGAAGGCCAAAGAAGGTGGGACCTGAAAGCAGAAGATAATGACAAAAAGAAAGCGTGCACACACACACACACACGCATGCGCGTGTACGTGAAAGGTTAATAATCAGGAATTGAAAATGTTCTGAATGGATGGTTTAAGTGCCACACTTAACTGCACATCAAGAAGGGGATCAAGGCTTCTCTTCTTCCACAAACGGTAGTTTTGACATTGTATCTCTTGATGACCTCACTTTGTTTTAGATTAACACATACAAAATCTTTCAGGTGCTCTACTTTTAGAGTTTTCTGAACTCTTTGGAGGCAAGAAAACCTTTGAGCTGAAAAGCAGTTTCAATAGCTTGAATATGTTTCATCACTGTAGCATGATACTTCGACCTGTTCAGCAAGTCATGTACATATGTTTACAAGTATATTGAAGAAATTATTTACTGTGGTTTCACTTGTGTTTGTGCTTAACCTGTAACAGGCTGGTTTGGTGTGATCTTCATATTAAGCTTTGAAAAAGAAATATACGTACTGATTTATCTCTTTTAAAAATGGCGCAAAGAAAAGTGTGTAGTAAACGAACAGAAAAAAGTTACATGATCAAAATACAGTTGTTTTTAATGAAATGATTAAAAAATACATTTAAAAAAAAAAAAAATTGTTCAAATACAAGGTCAGTGCAGTTGATGTCTCGTCTTCTCCACTATGGTACACAGTGAAAACTGTATCATTTTAAAATCTGTATCAGCATTTCAAAACTAATAGCACTTTCAGCATATCAAAGTCAGCCATGCTGGTTCAACTTTCATTATCCCTTTGTTGCAGTGATTTCACATTTCAGCATGTTCAGTTTTCAGTAGTTTGTTTGTGAACTGTCCGAAGTGAAAGGAATGATTGAAATGTTGGCTTTTTTTTATAGCATGTTTTTCTTCCATGACACAATTCCTCCGACATTTACTGTGTGTATCAAAATGTGTAGCTCATTAAAAAATTTCAAGAAAAATTTTGCTGTAATTTATCCATTCAAAACATATCCCTCCTGTCTTGTTGTCTGGTCAATGCTGTGTAAAATGGAAGCAAAGAAATGAAACCTATGTACTGTGTGTCTTAAAAAAAAAATTTTCAATTAATTGGTGTTTGCTGCTGAATCGTTTCGAAATATCAAACATGATGCACTCTTTTCAGAACTGATAGCAAGAGAAACTTTTATTGAAGTGTGTGTTACGTTGTGTTTTTTTATGTGGGGGATAGCAAGAGAAACTTTTATAGAAGGGTGTGTTACGTTGTGTTTTTTCTGTGGGGAACGTGGACCCTATTCATCCATTTGGTCCCTCCAGAATCATTGAACAATAGTTTATGCACACACACACACCACAAATGAAGAAAAAAATACACAACAAAACAGGCACATTTCAAAATGCAGATCCAAGCCTGTGATAGATAACAGAGTGGCTAAATATAAAATCTAATTCAATTGTCTGAAACCCATAGTTGAGTATTCAATTTGTTCTTTATTCAGTCTTTTAAATGTCTGATTTTTTTTTTTTTTTTGTTTTAAGAATTTACACCAGTCGTTATCCTTTTCTTTATGCTCCTCAAATTTCATCATTTGTGAGCGATTTATTCCATCATTACCTTCTTGTTCATATCATAAACATTCATCACTTGCAAGAGACCAAGATAATCATGTGCATGTGCAGTTTTTGATTGTGTGTGTATAAATGACTAAAATGGAACCACCTTTTTGTTTACCAAGAAATTCGCCATTGAACAAAAAAAAACCCAATACATTCTGTCCATATGTGACAATGTGAAGTTGACAATAAATGAAGTACTATATTCAAACTCATTATCTGGAGATGCCATTATGCATATATGTGATGAATGAGCTATTGAATGTGAAGCATGCTTGTGAAAAATGTTATATTTTCAAATTGATTGTGAGAGTGAGAGATCAATTGTGTATGTGTAGATGCATATCTGGTTTAGGACTTTCATTCTCTTTTAGTCTTGTTTTATTCTGTTGATAGCAAAAAGCCATATACAAGGATTAGATGCACGTCATGATTTCTACAGGCAAGCGACCCAATAGTTCCAGTTTCATCAAAGAGGTGTCAAAGTGTGTGGACTAGTTCATATATGCTACATCACATCTAAGTTTCGAGACCACACTAAGCATGATTTAAAGCTGATGTATACTTGAATTAATGACCAAGGTGAGAGAATTTAAGAAGAGGATCTCATGGCTACAACTTAGCAGATATCTAACCTACGCATTAGCCCAACATGCTGGTCAGACGTGGGGTACACTGGTTATGCCATTATCATCATAGTATGTGTGTGAATGGTGAGTGTTCACATGTGTGTGCGTATGTTTGGTAACTGCCAATACAGTCATGTCTGCATGGAAAAAATAATAGTTTCAAACAAACATTCTGTATCCGTCTTGGGGCCCTGCATCTGCCAATACATTAGCGTTAGTGTTAGGATGCATGTCAACAGTCAGGATTCATTATTGTCAATTACAACTCCACCTATAACTGAGGTTTTAAAGCAGTAACACCTATACTATCTTCTAGATGTTCAGTATGATTTGACAAATGATCAATCACTGATAAAAGTGAGGAAAAGCAAAGTTTCAAAAGAAAAGGAATGTTCATTTGACTTTCTAGGGACAACCTGCCACAATAAGATTAATGCAAAGGGTTGACTCGAGGGGCATTAATCCACTCATGTTCACAATTATGACAGTATAGGCATACAGGATGCAAGCTGCGATATTTATTTCAAGTTTCCACTTCACTTCCACAACCACAGTGATCAGTATAAGTCACCTAAACGGAAGCAGATTCAAGCTTCAAAATGTGCTGAACAATACTTCATGCATGTGCCATACTTCAGAACAGAGAAATCTTTGCATACCTGTAAACAACAAGAGGGCAAAGAAAAACATCATCATCACCATCAACAACAAAATTGGTTAAACTGCAGTAGGTGGGAGAGAAAACAACAACACAAAAACAACAAAGCCATAATATGTCACCCGTCATCAGAAAAACTAAAAACTGAAGTTGAGGTCAGAAAAAGCCGTCTTTTCCAAATAGAATTCACCTTGGACCAGGAGGAAAACATGACCAGTCAGAAGCCAGCCTGACAACACACACGTAATAAAGAATTCTGAGGGGAAAAAACTGATGATTTTGGTGCTGAACCTAAATGAGGAGAAAACAGAGTAGAGAAAGAAAACATGCAATGTAACGCTAACAGAAACAAGGGAAAAACTAGGAAGCCATGATAAGAAATATGAGTGTACATTTTCTAAAAATGGAAAATACCAAAGAAATTGGACATTGCCATAACAATAAAAAAAGAGAAAAAAAAAAAAAAAGAAAAAAGAAAAAAAAAAGAGAGACACTGGCACACTGAAGGCAAACACAAGGTGGAAATCATCTACTGGAGTTTGCATACTCAAGAAAGAAGTTAGTGGTGGAAGCAAACCGTAAAGACCCTACACTGGGTGTTAAAATACCTGCTTGAAACATGTACAATGAACCCTGAAGTTTATGTTCCACTGAAATTAAGGAATGGCTGTCTGGGATACTAAATAAACAGAGTGAAAATATAGAACTGGCTGCAAGCGACAATAAATAAATGAAACAAAAACAAAAAAAACCACTGAATTCACAGCTGGCCATAAATCACACACACACACACACACACACACACACACACAGAAAACAAATTCAACAATACCAATAGTACTAAAATAGGGTACTGGCAGAAAAAAATATAATAAGAAAAAGACCTACGTTTCTTTACAATGGATGGAAATATGGAACTATTCTGAACATTACAACAATGACACCAATACCAAAATTCATTCTTGCTAATCAAACACACATGCTTACAAATTACAGAGCACCAGCAAATACAGAGGGCACTACCACAACCTTCCTACATAGCTGCCAACCTTCTGGCATCAAAATTCAGGAGCCAGTGGATTAAAAAAAAAAAGGAGGCATGGGGGGTTGCTTTGAATTGAAAGCATTTGTCTTTCTCCTGCTTCCACTTGTAAATATGGGACTTGAAAAGAACATGCATCTTCCATTACACTCAGCTGCCAACACTCACAGAACATTACTTTATTTCATGACCTTTTTTTCCCCTCTAAACTACACAAGTTTAAATAAAACAAATCACTTCTGACTTTATTCCACAATATTCTATCTGCCCTTTCCAAAAATAAATCTGTTCTCAACATTCTGGATTTCAGGAATAGTTTTGAAAATAGGAAAATTCCAGAAAAAAACAAACAATCAAACAAACAACTGAACAAATTGGCAACTACCCTCTGTAATGCATGCAGTATTGGGTAACAAGAAAAGACTGATAAACATTTATCTGTGTAAAGTACAGTGAACTTTTAAGCAAGTTTGAATCATTAAGTGTAGTCAAAAATAACAGTATACAGAACAACACAACAACAAAAACCATGGGCACAAAACTGAATGAATAGTCAACAATATCACAAAATTCAGAAGCAAACTTTGCCACTTTTCATAATTCATCATTTTATGTGAGATGTTTTTTCCAACCACACTGAAAATACAATAGCAACACAATGAATGGTATGTAATTGTTGCATAGATCTTTTGTCATTATCATCATTCTTTTGTTGCATTAACAACGGTAAAGTCCTGCAATGTTGTGATGACAGGTGAAAAAGGGGAGCCCCAAAAGTACATGAGATGGTATGAAATATGAGGTTTTACTCTAATGTTTCCTAGAATAACTAAATTTTAAGTAAAATGACTGAACATAGTGGTACTGGAGTAATCACTTGAGATTTGCAGTCTTGAATATTATTTACTGGATGTTGCTAGAGTATACTTGAGAGCAAAACTGACATCTAAAACAAGAAAAAAAAAATGTTAATGTGACCTAAGGTTGATCTAGATCTACCCCAGGCATTCATACGACTGTAATAACTAAGTGTAAATATTAGATTATATGGATTGATGCAAAAAGTTCTGTAAGTTTTGGGTCCCTTCCATGTTTTTTTTTTTTTTTTTTTTTTTTTTTAAGCATCTGAGCACAGCCATTGATAAATCCACACAAAGCAAGAATATGGAAACTGAATATAATCCTGGATCTTTTTTTTCTATACCTGAATATAGCCATCTTTATGTTACTAACAGTTTAGCTGTTCTACTCTACTGCATTTTTGTTGTTCCCTATTCTTGTTCATGACTATTCTTTTTTAGGTATACAGCAATTATTCTCTCAAATGAATTGTAAGTGGGAACCAGCTAAAGATATGTTTCCGATTCACTCATGATCAAAGAGCTTTTGAACCAATGATTTATAGAACAGCGTAATTAGCAAAATAAAGATGGTCATGACTCGGATATTTTCAGTCATCTTCCAAGTGTTCTTCAGGACTATAAGCAACAGCAATATTCAAGGAAACATGAAATGTTAAACAAACAAACAAATAAACTAAAAACATTTGAAACAGATTTTTGCACTACAAGTACATAACATGTGAAAACACAGATTTCCACTTTTTTTTTTTTCTCGTTTTCATTCTTTTGTTTTGATTTTTGATACAAGATCTGACAAAATGAACTGGGTTTCTGAGTATGTTTAGGCAACTTAGTTTTTCTTTCATGTGGAAATTCTTCCTCCCTCATTCATTTCCCACTTCCCTCCCTCCCTCCCTTCCCTTTAATTATCTTTCCACTATACTGATCCAGCTCACTGAGTGATTAGTCCAGACATTGAGACTTCCTATTGAACAATCCTAAATGAAACCAAAACAACAACAACAAAGCCACATCAAATAATGTTTGCTTAAGCGTGCATGAAAGGTCCAACTTCCACATAGAGTATTACACAATAGTTTGAAACAGTTTTGGAAGACTATGGATCTGTCGTTGTTTGCCTTTAAAAGAAAAGCCCCCCACCCCCTCCCGCCCCCCTCTCCCCCTGCCTCCTCTCAAAAACAAAAGAAAAAGAAAAGAAAATTAAGTCTGTCATCTTGTGGGACCTTAGAAAATGTAAACAAATACACACCACAAGAGGAAACAAAAAGGTTCTCTATCTAGCCTTTCATGTACAGGACAAAGATCACTGAGGCAATAACTGAACAAATTATCACACACACAAAAAAATCAATTAGCTCCCTAGTTACAGGAATACCTTTTCACTCTTGTTTTTCTCTTGAACTGCCAAAATTAAGGGGGTTGAGAAGAGGAGACGAAGAGAGAAAGACAAGGGGACAATATCATTGACTTACCACTTGGTAATCATCAACTATTGGAAGCACAAGTGTAACATTTTTGTCTGACTTGCCTTGTATACATTGTATGACCACAGAGCTGAATGTTCATGCGTTAAGTGTTAATGTGGGCAAGCTGCATAAGCACCCATAAAATACAACGCTACAATGCCAGGAGGATACTTTGCATGGGGCGGGTAAAAACAAGTATGATCAGCTTTTTGTTTCAATTCATGCATAGAGTTCCGTGTGTGTACAAGCACGCACTGCTACTGGCTTTGTCGTTCTCTCCAACATGAAAAGTCATGCAGCTCTCAGTAACAGACTGATATGAGCAAATTTTCCAATGGTAGAGACAGATCTGAAACAAGGGAAACAAACAGACGGTAAGTTCAAATTTTACACTGGCCAATACATGAATAAACCTGGTTGGATATACTGAATATTGCAGATGGATCAATGACATTATCATGATGGAATGGAATGTAGTAGGTTGTTTGTTCTTATATGGCGCTGTGCTATGCTTTTTGTGCTGCGCAATCCTCTGTGAACTGTATGATTGCACTGTGATACCAACCCACTTAACATTTTCATCCATGACCTAAAGATCACATCCATGATCTGGATCTCTGTCCATCTATATGTCTATGCGTTTTGTTTATCCACCTAAAAATACATATAGTGACACACACACACACACACACACACACACACACACACACACAACCTGGCCATCTATCTATATTTCTATATGTATGTGTGTATATATATATATATATGATGCATTGGGAGTACACAAAATTACATTTTTGCAAAAGTTGCTAAAACTGTGTAAAGAAATTGCTAAGACACTTAGATTTTATAGTCTTCACGTTATAAGATAGTTTTTCTATCATCTCGTTCTTTAGTACTTGGAGACCAAATGAAGAGACTGTGAATCCATCAGTATGTTCCAAAGTTCCTTTTGACAAAGTTTATCACAGGGTAAATAAATAGTCCAATCAGCAGCATTAACATGCACAGATAAATGACAATTTCAGGTCAGTCTCTCAATCTGAATGGGGCATTAAAAATGTGATTTTCATTATCATTATTCATAAAAAAAAACCCTTAAATAACATTAACAATAAAACCATGAAAAAGAAAAAAACAAATTTTTATTGTGTGTGTGTATGTGTGTGTGTGTGTGTGTGTGTGTGTGTGTGTGTGTGTGTGTGAGAGAGAGAGAGAGAGAGAGAGAGAGAGAGAGAGAGAGAGAGAGAGAGAGAGAGAGAGAGTGAGTGAGTGAGTGTGTGTGTGTGTGTGTGTGTGTGTGTGTGTGTGTGTGTGTGTGTGAGAATAAAATTGCAGAAAATTCAGAAAGGATATATATATATATATATATCCCTTTCTATATATCCTTTCCTTTATATATATATATATATATATATATATATATATATATAG
This sequence comes from Conus betulinus, assembly GCA_016801955.1. NCBI lineage: Eukaryota > Metazoa > Mollusca > Gastropoda > Neogastropoda > Conidae > Conus > Conus betulinus. The sequence continues at coordinate 103,588 of JADBJO010006884.1, forward strand.
AGACAGAGAGAGAGAGAGAGAGAGAGAGAGAGAAAGAGAGAGAGAGAGATTGGGAAATCTGGTGGCGTGCCATCATGCATTTTATGAGATAGAATTCAAGATTAATCATCAGTGTCATATGCGATTCCTACTGTTTATCAGTACATTTAACAAATCGATTTATTATTTGGATTCTTTCAGTGCATGGGGATAGGGAGAGAGATAAAATGTTGGTTATAGTAAACTTATAGCCCAGCTGACCGCAAAGGGCCATATAATCAGGGCTGTTAGGGCTGTTTGGGGGGGGGGGGGGGGGGGGGGGGGGGGGGGGAGGGGAAGTTTAAAAAACAAACAAAAAAAAATTCACATAATTATGAAAATGTAAATTAAATATCCTGTGGCAACTTCTGTACTGTATGACAGGTAATACAGAAGGTGAGACAGAGACAAGATTCTCTAAGTACTGTTGGACATCCTTATATTTCAGGAACTGAATATGGTGGACATACAATAAGTCTTCTGGTTAATGTTTTTTAGTTGACTGGGAAAATATCACAATAAGTAAATATGATTCTGCACAGCCCCAATTTTTTACACATCCCATTAAATAAATATTAACTTTGTTTAGAGACACAATTGTATACTCATAATTACATTCATTTTACTTCCAACAACCATTTTGGAGAGCCCTTTTGGTCTAAAATATGATGGGAAACTATCAAAGGGTAGCACAGAATTTTCATAGTATGATTGATTATAAAAATTCAATTGAATTCATGATGATTTATGATTAACATCTTAACTAAGCTTACAAATGAAAATGAAACAAACTGAAGTCCCGAAATAATATCAATAAGAAAAGATGGCTTTGGGTAGTCACCTAAAGTTGTTAAAAACAGTTGGGAATTACTGGTAAAGAAAAAAAAATCTTATTGCCAGTGGAGAATTACATCAGACTTGTCCTATGTATCTCTTTTAGATTTCTACTGCCTCTATCAACACTTTCTCTACAAGAAATTACCTCTCTTATTAGTTGTAGGTAACAATTTTACGAACATTCAGTTATGGCTTTTAAAAAAAAAAAAAAGTATGGGTCATTTCTGTACAATTTCCACCCATCCTGTTTATCTGTCTAGAACTGCATGTTTTATATCTTTTGAGTCAATTTGTTCCAGAGGCAGCACATTTGCCATATACACTGATCTGGGAGATAGGATATGTACATCTTCATCTTTTATCCACCAGCCACTGCTAAGCATTGTGCCAAAGTTCAGGACTGAAGTGTAGTACCAACCATTTGGCCATAAGGCATGGTCTGTGAATAAAAATATATGTGTGGAAATATCCCCTTTGAAGGATGCAATCTGGATGCTCCATAGCCTTGAACAGAGGTTAGTGTCACAGTGATAACTGGTTGCAGACCTGTTCAAATCAAATCAGAATCATTTACATATGGTGATTTAACCTTGGCAAGCAAAATCCCAGTCAAAGCTCAGAATGGTATGGCATCAGATGGGAAGAATGGGACCACACACTGAAGTTTGCCATGAATGCATCTGATCTCTGACAGTGTGGCTAAAATTTGCTTATCAATATTGCAGGTGACCAATGACCTTATGATACTACTTTCACTAGCTGCCATGGTGCACTGGTTAGTATCAAGGAATTGCAGGCAGTCTCTAACCAGAATGGAACTCCAAAGCATCATCCAAAGAAAGTAATGAATTCCAGGTGCCTTCAGGTCCTGCTCTTGTAGTGACCTGAGTTTGATGATTCATCTCTGCATCCATGCTACGTAGTGATCAATTTGTGTCACAAGTCATCTGCTCTGATCAACAAGTTAATTATGAGAACTTGCTGGATGGACACCCTTCAGAAGGAGTGCTCACTCAACCTGGTTCTATGATGAAGAAGCTTCTGATGTCAATATGGGGGTTAGATCATATTTGTGAGGCACTGCAACATATCAGGTACCATTGAATACCACTGATGTGATTGGGTATTAGTCCCAAGACTCCTTTGGAGGTTACCTCATGACAGCTTGATGCTATTCATTCCCAGTGGACTGCCAGTGTTGGGACTGTGACACGACAAACTTATATCAATGTAGATGTATATGGGGTGCCAGGATCAGCAAGGTGGGTGGGAGTAATTCCACTTGGGAGCACATGGAAGATGAGACAGAAAAACAAAAAAAAAACAAAACAAAAAAACACACACACACAAACAAAATCTTATGATGGGCACAACAGCTGAATGAGCACATCACAACATTATGGCTCTCAATATGAGGATCTCAGGTTCAAGCACAGGCTGACAGGTGAAATGTGGAGAGGTGTTCTTTTAATTTTTTTCAATCAACATATAGACATGCTACCTGTAGAATCTCATCTATGTGTACACTCATGCGCAACATCAGACATGCAAAAATGATGCATACGAAACAGATTCTGTAATCCATGTTTGCCTTTAGTGGATTACGCAAACAGTAAGATCTCCAGCATGCACCATGACATCTGGACAGAAGATGGACACCTCCAAGCCTACCCACTGCCTACAGAAATTCTGTGATCAGATATATATATGGATTAATCAAATAGCAGCAGCATCACTGTTCATCTACTGTTATGTCACAGAATGATGAAGACTATGCATGAAATATCATGGGTCCAGCTGATGACAAAAAGTATCTTGTGCAGAGCACCACAATACTTACTGCCATGTCATTTAATCTCGGGGATTACACAAAGAGAATATTAAGGTTTTCATCCCGTTCTTTTTTTTTTGTTTTTTTGGCAAACATATGCACACACAGAGATTGGTACTATAAGAACACATTCATACACAAGGGACTGGTTTCGTCAGAGTGGGAAGTATGAGATAGATTTCCACTTTCTTTTCAGAGAGATTTCCACTTTCTTTTCAGAGAATGAAAATACAGTCTCCAAACAGTTGATGAGCTGGGAAGTGGGGGAAGAGGTCAGCAAAACTTTTATCTTATTCTTACTTAACAAATGAAGAGCAGACATTATGCACTTGCCAAAAGAAAATGTTCAGTTTTGGAAAGGATTGATGGTGAATGTGGAGGAAGAGAAGTGGGCATGAAGAATTCATTTTCATTCAATGGATACAGTAGACCTAACAAAAATGTTTTTAAGGAGGGGGATGAAGGTGAATGAAGAGTGCATAGCCCATGTGTCATTCTTTGCTGATATACAATAATCAGAAATGAGTCTGATAATTTTGTTTTCATGGAAGGAATGGATTGGTATGGAGGAGGAAGGAGGAATGGGACTGTTGGGGAGGAAAGGGAAAGAAGCATGCAACTCTTTCACACACCTACTTCCCCAATCTGCACCTGCAAACCAACACTTACTTTATGAATTACAGTTGGGTTTACAGATGATCACCACAGACTCCATGGCGGCTGTTTAGCAGAACCAATTGGCACACTTGAAAGGTTCAATGGAATGTTAATGACTGCTTCATCCAAACCTTCTGATTTCAGATGACGATGGATCATTAATCCGTCTTTTCCCATCAAAAACATAGCTGGAATGTCGACGTTACGACCCGTTTCATCATCTACCATATCGATCATGTGATCATCATTCTCTTTGTTGTTGTCTGCAATTATCACAGCCAAAGCACCAGCGTTCTGTGCATGAATGGATTTCGTCATAAAAGAACATCCTCCCCTAAACATTAGGACAACTTTGTTTTGAACACTGTTTGTGATGGGCCGACATGCTTCCACTGGGTCAGCAAGCATAAGTTTCACCTTGTTGTACTGTCTGTTGAAATTTGTCCCAAAGTCTTTCGCCTGGCGCAGTTTATAAGTATAACTGAGGATTTGGGGTGTAACTATTTCAAAGAAATAAGTGTTTTCATACACCAGATTTGCGTCCGGCGAAGACGCAATATCATAGTAATGGTATTCAACGGGTGGTTCAGTTTGCGCTTCCGATTCATCATCTGGTTCATCGAAACCTGAAATTACCGCTATCAATATAAACAGTAAATATGAAATGTCAAAGACAGTTCGATTCATTGCCGTCGTTAGATGAGATAACCCACTTTCTTGGTTTCAATGACTATGAATGTGGTTAAAGTCAACGTAGAAACACACGAGGCTGACTGTTAAAATGTTGCGTCCATGTTGACAAGGGGAGCTACTCTCATGGCGTGAACATTATTCAATGACGTGTCTCATTTTTTTCTCTCTCCTTTGAAAATGTTCGTTATTATTATTATCATTGTTGTATAAGTATCATTATTTGTTTTATTTGTGTTTTCTGCTTGTGCAACATTCAAACCAACAAGCACATGAATTAGGTTCAGTCTATTGCAGTATTCTCTCTTTAATAGTGGAAAGACTTCCTACACCAACTGCGACCCGAAAAAACATCTTTTAAACCAAACGAACAAATAGGCAAGTAAACAAACCAATTTAGAACATTCTCCCTGTCTCTGATGAGATTCCAACATATTCACCCAAACACATAAATGCAAAAAATGCAAATGACAAAGAATTTGACTAATTTAAAGGTACTAGTACATTACATCAAACTAATCTAATGACATGAAATGGCCACAACATTAATTTACTATTATGAGTCGAAATTCTTTGAATACTGTCTTAAAAAAAAAAAAAAAAATTGTATTAGTTCCTTTTGTGTAGACTCTTCTAGAGCTTCACTCAGTGTCTGAGGATCACGCATTGGGGCACGTGTGAGAACGTAGTTGCTCAACGTGCTATGGAATGTCCTTGCCGTCCACACATTCTACAGGCTCGTCCATCTGAAGAGAGGTATGCAGAGCAGAAGCAAGGGGTACTGACTTTCCAGAAGTCTGGGATTCATCTTTGACATAAGTCTGAGATCGTTCCTTCTTTCTATTACCTTCTTCAGGAAGTCCATGAGAAATGGCAAGTCTCGCTCATGTGATTCACCGTCTCTTGCCCATTCAAGGCGAAGTTCTGGGGGTAGGCATGACAAGGTGAGAGGGATGAGGGTAACACCGTACTGCTCGCCCGAAATCTAAAGTGGTTTAAGACTACAGACGTGTGCGTGAAGACTGTTGCAGGTTTTCCATAGTTCCTCAACTGTTGGCTTTTGTGGAACCTCCAGAGATAACAGATCTTGAATATGAGAAAAATGATGCGTTCAGGGCGACCATAGCGTTGCTTCAAGTGTTCACAAGCACATTTATAGTCAGCAGCATTCAGCGAAAGTCCTAAATCACCGACTTTGCTTCACCCTCAAGAAGAGATCGCAAGTAGGTAATGTCTGGCAACTCACTACGGTCTACAACAGCTTCAAACTGTTCCCAAACGACGAGGGCCATCCTTTGATGTCACTGCTAAAGGTAGGCAGTTCCAATTTCGGTGACTTTAGCTCAGCCTCACATGCTGTCTGGTAAATTTAATTTATTTAAATTAATTAGACCTAGATCTAGAAAAAGCTGGAAAAATCTTCAATGCTTTGAGCCTGACAGTTCTGGCCTTTTCTCTCTGAACACAGCAGAACTTCAATATCAGCTTCTAACTCTTCATCTGGAATGAGTAGTTCCACTGTTGCCCGAGCTTCATCCAGTCTTTTTTTAATTTCTCATTAAACTCTTCCAGAGCTTTACTCAATGTTTGAGGATCCACTGACTCACGCTCGCATAGTTCCTCCAACTTACTGCATGAGCGTGTCAACCATCCACGAGCAGCTTCCCTTGCTCTGACCCTTTGTTCCAAGTCCGGATGAGACATGCTGATCGAGTTGAAAAATGTTCCACCACAAAAATACTGTCACTGAACCTAACGATAAATAACAAGACTTACTCTCGTTACGTTCCTTTTTACTTATTTATTTATTTATTTTATTTAACTTCTCGGGTTCCGGCACTAAAATCCATGTGCGACATTCAATCCAAGCACATGAACTAGGTTCAGTCTAACAGTATTCTCTCTTTAATGGTGGAGACTTCAACTGACATTGTTGTTATATTATGCAAAACTCTGGTTGACACACGTACTTTGACCTGAAAAAATATTTTAAACCAAAAACGAACAAATATATATAAGTAAACATAAGCCAGTCCAGAGCACTACTTTCTCTGTAAAAACTCTGAGAGAGATAACGTGTGAGACCAACGTGTGAAACAACGTAATCTGTCGACGGAAAGAAGCTTATCGACATACATGTGGCAGGGTCTGGATCAGTGACATGTAAGGAAAGGGGAGGTGGGAGGGTTGTGAGAAGAGGGAGGGGAATCCGAATCCTAACAACTCCCGAGGCGGGTGATAGGAGGGAGGGAGGGAGGGAGGGGAAGGGCCCTCTCCCGGTGATGCGAAGGGAAGCAACATGTCAAAACTGCCAACTAGAGGGACGTAGGGTGTTCCCCCCTTGTCCGGGCCTCCATGGAATCTTCAGCGAGGCCAGACGCCTCAATAATGCAACTAATTGCAAAAGCATAAGTACTGGGCCTTGATTAAGTGTGTGCAAGTGTGCGTGCGTGCGTGTGTGTGTGTGTGTGTGTGTGTGTGTGTGTGTGTGTGTGTGTGTGTGTGTGTGTGTGTTGCGTGCGTGAGTGCGTGCGTGCGTGTGTGCTGCGTGCGTGCGTGCGTGCGCGCGCACGTGCGCCCGCGCGTGTGTGTGTGTGTTGTGTGTGTGTATGCGCGCGCGTGCGTGCGTGCGTGTGTGTATGTGTGTGTGTGTGTGTGTGTGTGTGTGTGTGTGTGTGTGTGTGTGTGTGTGTGTGTGTGTGTGTGTGTGTGTGTGTGTGTGTGTGTGTGTGTGTGTGTGTGAGGTGTGAGAGAGAGAGAGAGAGAGAGAGAGAGAGAGAGAGAGAGAGAGAGAGAGAGAGAGAGGGTTGATTTCAGAGAGGAGACAACCTTTGCGGCGGTCGGCTGGGCTACAAGCAAATGCTCTCTGTGTGTCTCTTTGTCTGTCTGTATGTCTGACATCTGTCTGTCTGTCTGTCTGTCTCTCCTAGTGTACAGTGTCACATTCGTTAGATTATCCAAAACACTGGTAGGACTACATCTGCGATGTGGAAATGTTGTTCAGTTGACACAAATTAAGGTGAGAAATGGTAGTGCACCAAGTCAAATTTTCTTTTCAAAATCATTCCAATTTCTTTACTGTTACTTTGAAGGAAATTGTCCATAGATTGAAAAGCTTTTTTTTTTTAGGTCCGTTTTACCCACCGTTGCCATGGAAACCATCCAATATGGCCACCAAACAAAAAACTTGTTATTGGTTTAAACAAATTTTATTTGTTCAAGAACCATTTTGCAGCAAAATTCATCAAATCATGGAGTACAACAAGCATAGGCTTATAAAACGTACTCTTACAAAGAAAATATACATGCGAGTGGCTGCGTCGGAAAGTTATCAAAATGGAATTGGAAAGGAGGGAAATCAACAGACACAAACAAAAACAAAACAACAAGGACAAGCGAACAAACAAAAACGTTTAACACACAAAAGTACACTCAAACTACAGCACAATAAATGAAATAACCCACCATGCCCGAACCACGCCATGCCACACTTCGATCAATAGTATTCCATACCAGGTAGAAGACCGGGAAGGTAAATGTGGTAAGCCGAATAATTTAGTATAGTGCAAATCTGTTAGAAAGTTTAACAAAATTTCCAACCATAGTAAATATCTCTGTATTTGTGTCCACATCCAGGTCAAGGTTACCAGTCAATAATGTTGAGATGTCGTGTTTAACTGTGTCATGTAAAGTTTCTATTGTCAGAGCACGGGCCTGTCTGGACTTCCAGAACTAAATCAGCGCCATCTGTCTCCCTGGGTGCAGCATCCAGCACAACGGAGGGGTCTTTCAATAGAATAACAGGTGCGGATGGTGAGAAGAGTGAAGGACTTTCAGGGAGCGCATTATGGAAATAAAACATTGAAAACATACAAGAATGGTCTCATATCAATTTTCTATCGGATATCAAAAGATGAGTGGGTTTTCAAGAAAACGTGTAAGCCTTACAGGCATTCTTTGCAGTCCAGGCGTGTGTTAGAAGTTTGTTTGTGTGACACGCGCGTGTGCGTGCGTGCGCGTTATCGCGCGCGTGCGCGCGCGCGTATGTGTACTTGTGACACAATTTTATGAGCGTGAGTTTGAGCATGCAAATATGGTTCAGGGGGCAGGGCCCTACACCATTGCTTCATTACAACCGACATTGGGACACCCACCCTCATTAAGCAAAGAATCACCCGGTTCGATGTTTCAGTCATCTAGTTCAGAACTGAATGAACAGAACTGCAGCAAAGCTACGTGAGGCGTGTCAACGCTGTAACCGAGGCACGGTAAAGCTGCGAAAGCTGTGGTCGATGGCCGGTGACAAAGACATCGTCACAAAGGTGGCTTAGATAAGATGAAACTTGTGTGGAAAAGCGAAAATCGAGATTGGTAAATCTATGATCGAGGCGTTAAGATGCTATAGTGTCGTAAAGCTCTGATTGAGAAGCTGCAAAGTTATGAATGATGTGCAGCAAAGTTGTGATCAAGGCTGGCAAAACTGTAATCATGACATGCAAAGCTGTGACTGAGATATGGCAAAGCTGTGATCAAGGTGTGACAAAGATGTAATCATAGCAAGGCAAAGCTGTGATGAGATATGGCAAAGCTTTGATCATGATATAACAAAGCTGTGACTGAGATGTGGCAAAGCTGTGACGAAGGTGTGGCAAAGATGTAATAATAGTAAGGCAAAGGTGTGACTGACATATGGCATGCTGTGATTGAGATGCGACAAAGCTGTGATGGAGAAATATGGCAAGCTGTGATCAAGGTGTTGCAAAGGTGTAATCATGGCACAGCAAGCTGTGGTCGAGATGTGGCAAAGCTGTGATGGAGATATGGCAAGCTGTGATTGAGGTGTGGCAAAGCTGCTGTGACAGAGATATGGCAAACTGTGA
>JADBJO010006884.1:122500-123855 GCA_016801955.1 Conus betulinus
TGGCAGATCCAGGCCGCATTGTTGTGCGCGAGAAACCTCTACACGAGTAGGAGAAAAAGTTGAGTCTGTATATCAGGGAAACGAGAGGTCTCAAGAAGAAGAGGGCCTTCAGATCGTTGTAGATCGAGGGGTTAGATGAACGAGGGATCTCGTCTGGAAAGAAAAGGCGCGGATAAGGGGGTGGGGAGGGACGGGTGACGGGGAGAGGAAGTAAAAGAGGGGTGGGAGAGGAGAACCAAGGTTTTCAGACTTTACCCCTTCTCCTAACACATACATACTTCAGTCCCATTCCATTGCATAAGCAAGTCCAAAAGCTCCGTAACCAGCACATTGTGGTAAGAATAGAAAAGCTCGTGTGGGAAAAAAAAACAAGATCGTCGCAGGAAATTATTGATCCCCTTATCACCCCTCCACCCGCTCCGCCACTCCCTTCCGCCCTCCTTAGATCTTGGAAATTGTTCGGTATTTGGTAATTCCTTTCTACCACGACGCCCCCATCCGCACCCTCTCTCCTTCCATCCTTTCGCTGCTCCGCCCCTACGAGACGAATGTTTACGAAGAACGAAGAGCGATCAGTTCTGAAGAATGACAGTGCAAACAAAAGAAGGGAAGCCTTTGTAGAAAATCACCCCAATCGTACAGAATAGAATGAAGACATCAACAGAAGACATACAGCCCGACCTCAGGTCGTTTATAACCCGTCGGACAGCAGAGCATAGAAAAGATTTCGGAAACGATGGGCCTACTACTCTCCAAAACGGACGGGGAGGTCACACGCCTGAATAAAACATTGTGGGCGATGAGAATACATGCACACGCGCCCGCGCTGGCACACACACACACACACACACACACACACACACACACACACACACACACACACACACACACACACACACACATACAGTGATTACAAAGTTTTAGTCTTTGGGGATAAATAAATGGTAATCGTCCCGGTGAAAATGGCAATTGTCATTTGCACTCGTTTAATTTTCAAGCTGTAGTGGCGCAGTTGTCATTATTACAAGCCGGTGCAAATCATGAATCCGCCATTTACTCTAAACAATTGCCAGACGAACCGGATTCTCATCTGTACTGTGATACGTACATACATACTCACTCATGTAAGTCTGTCTCTCTCTATCTCTCTCTGTGCTTACATATGTATGTATGTATGTATGTATGTATGTATGTATGTATGTATGTATGTATGTATGTATGTATGTATGTATCTGTCAGTCTGTCTGTGTGTCTGTCTATAGATGCCGCACACCTTTGAAGAAGACTTTTGAATGAAGTCGAAACGTCTGGTTTTTAACATTATCCTATTCTTTTATAGTGTGTATATGTATACT
>JADBJO010006885.1:0-5000 GCA_016801955.1 Conus betulinus
TTGAAACAACTGTCATGAAAACCTGGCAGACTTGGATATCCATGAGCTGACATGCTAAGGTAAAAAGTTTCATGCGGCGCGCAGTTTTTAAACGTGTTAAGACTGGTGGGGATGTTACCGGAAATGCTGGTAGGAAATAACGGGCGCTTTGAACAACCCAGAAGTGGATAATTTTTGAAACGAAGGAATTTCACTTTCTTTACTTTCATTGCATAATAGGAAGGTTAGGTTATTTCTATTACGGCACGGCATCGGCAGTGCCATGCAATGTCTGTGAACGCCAAGTCTGAGCTTAGTTAGATTTTCAGGAGTCTGGATACATTTAGCAGGAGGGTGTGGTCTGATGTTGTGTACCATACAAACAAAAACGTCTACATACACTAAATCTTCTTAGCTTTTCCTAACGTCACATAAAAATCACATTCCTGCCAGCGGCATAGAAAGACCAGTAATACTATCAACACCAACAACTTAGCCCCAAATGGTTATGCGTTTTAAAATTGTTTTTTTCTGACAGTTTCAAGCATAAACTAAGAGAAATCTGCGTTTCAGTTTAGAAGATTTCAGCAAACATATGATAAAGCATTTCTAGTTCTGCTCATCACAGGCTGATGTGTGTTACTGGATCCCTCGGTCCATCTACCTATTCACAGGGTGTGTAATTGTTCAGTGCACATATCATTATGCTTTCATTTGTCTATATTGTCTTCCTGTGGTACATTAGGCACCACCTTTTTCTATTTGTCTGTCCCTCTTTCTCAGTCAGTCTTGTCTGTCTGTCTGTCTGTCTGTCTGCCTGCATGTCTGTATGTCTGTCTGTCATTCTGCCTCTCTTTCTCTCTCTTAGCGCGCACGCGCGCGCGCGCGCGGCGCGCACACACACACACACACACACCACACACACACACACACAAACGCACACACACAACTCATCCCCTAGCGCGCACGCACGCGCGCACGCCACGCGCGCAGCGCAGCACGGCGCGCGCAACACACACACACCACACACACACAACACACACACACACACACAAGCTGCCTCACCACTTCACCCCCTCTCCTCTAAAAATGATGGATTTTTTTGCCGCACGCATGCTCTCTCTCTCTTCTCTCCCTCTCTCTGTCTCTCTCTCTCTCTCTGTCTCTCTCTCTCTTTCTCTCTCTCTCTCTCTCTGCACGACCTTTTGTCCGTTCCGAACTGTTAACTCGATAGGCTGATACATCAGACCAGCGGAATCGTCGTGGATCAATATCGTCAACAACATTCTCATCATCGCCGTCGTCGTCATTACCGTGTCGTCGTCGTCGTCGTCATCATCATCATCATCAGCAGCAGCAGCAGCAGCAGCAGCAGCAACAACATGATCACTACACCATCAGTACCATCAAGACCACTACCAGAACCGCCACTATCACCACCATCCTCATTATCATCATCATCGCCGACGCTGTTGACATCATCATCACCATCATCCATCAGCATCAGCAGCAAGCAGCAGGCCAGCAGCAGCATCACTATCATCATCGACCGTCGTCAGCATTATCACATCATCATCGTCGTCGTCGTCGTTATCGTCGCCGTCGTCGTCGCCACCACCACATTATTATCATCATCATCATCATCATCATCATCATCGTCGCGTCGTCGTCGTCGTCGTCGTCGGTCGTCGTCGCCGCCGCCATCATCATCATCATCATCATCGTCATCACCATCATCATCACCTTTATTATTTACCAGTATTGTCTCGTGAAAATATGGTGCACACGCGTACTAGAACCTGCTGCTCTAATTGTTGTTGTGGCTCTGCTGTTGCTGTTGCTGTTGTTGTTGATGTTTTGTAACAGTGTTGCTGTGAAAATGTCGATAGGATGGACATGTGGATATCATACAGGACGACGTTGTTGGCAGTGCGCTTATGATTACAGTTTCAAACCCCCACTATCAATAACACCTCCATCATCATCACCATCAACATCACCACTAGCCTCATTTTCAACGTCATTTTCAACGCCCCCCCCCCCCCCCCCCCCCTCCTTCCCATCCCCGCTCCACCTCTTCCTCCCTCCTACCACCACCACCTCTTCCGCATCCCTTCTCGCACAGAGCCAAGCATTTTCACTCATCCGTGCTAGATCAACCACGGCTACTTGACAATCTGCGGTTGTGTTCACGTTAGAAAATCCTAGAAGTCATGCTAATTTGTCACATTGTCGAGCTTCAGGACAAGGCGAATATCCACTAAATCCAGCAACCTGGCGCCGATATGAAATTTTGATGACGACAAACCATCCTTTCTGATCTCTAGGGGCTCAGTGGTTAGTGTCAGAGATTTGATGATCGTGACAGGATAGTGGGTTCCAGCCTCATCAGAACAATGATGATTGTTGGATGTTTCCTGATCTTCCGTGCGAATGTGTCGTATCGGAGTTGCGCGCACACGCACGCATACTCATACACGCACGCATACACTACACACACACACACATACACACACACACAACACACACACAAAACACACACTCGCACACACACACACACACACACACACACACACACACACATACACTACACTACACTCACGTACATGCGCTCGCGCAACGCAATACACTGGCACACACACACACACACACACACACACACACATAGGCCCGTGCCCACACACCCACATACACACACGTAGTGATAATGGCACAAACCAATATTAGTGTCATGTAATGCGGAGCGATATTACGTATGCTACGCGATTACATGAGACAGTACAGATTAAGAAAAAAGATTATTGATTCTTTTCGTGCGTTACACTATAGGTTAGTCGTGTGATACAAGGGAGCGTACTGGCTGAACGTGGCCCAGAGTTTGAGTGAAATTTTTTAACACTGTTCACGCGATTTGAATATAACAGGCGTTGGCCTGTAAATTGAAGAGTTCAAAAATGTTAAAGTGTGTAACATGACTGCTAACTGGCTGGCAGTGTTTTGAACTCGTGTTTATCCGGTTTGTTATAGCTGGGGCCGACTCCCCATGCGGTAGAGGAAAAGAGAAACTGGAGATCGGGCACTAAGGTGGATGGCTGGGGGCTGCGCGCGCGTCCCGGGCCAAGCTCCGATCCGCGGGAAGATCCAGGTTGGGCAAGAGTTTGTCGCCGACCAGTAGTTGTGTGATGTGTATGCAGGGATCCCCGCACAGAGGAAGCCAGTTCCGGACACCACAGAGAGTGTGTGTGGACACTTGCAGTGAGTAAACCTGCAAAATCAGTAACGTGTGCAGAAGAAGAGTGCTTGTTTGGCTGCACCAGCTGAAAGACAAATAAATGAAAATATATACGCTTTGATTGATGCCAGAGTAAAAAACCCCATGGGATTTTAAAAGATTAAGGAGGGGATGAATCAAAGCAGTGTAGTCTCAAAACTTAGCGGATGTGGTGTAGCGTTTATGGACTAGTCCGCACGCCGTGACGCCTCCTTGATGAAACTGACACTGTATGTGACAGCGTGGAGCCAGTGCGTTGTCAACCACATTGGCTGAGGACGTGTTTTCTTTAGGGGTTTTGTTTTCATTGTGCAAAGACTGAAGGAGTGAGAGTGGTGTCTGAAAGGGATGCGGGGACACGATCGGTAATCGGAGCGGGGAAGAGCGGGGAATAAAAAAAAGTAGGGAAAGAGCCGTGTTAGATAAACCGAGGGGTAAGGACATAGAAAAGAAGAAGAATCTTTTTTTCTAAGGTAGTACAATGTAGGAAGAAGAACGAAAAAAGTGGGAAAGAGATGATAATTGTTCTTAGTCGTAACAGTGTGTCATCCCGGTAGCAATGGAGATGGAGGTGATGGTCAGTTTGAGTCCGTACTTGACCATGTGCTGTTGTTTGTTTGTTTTTTTTAGATGGGACGACACGAAGATTGACTTCACACACTGCCCTCGCATATCTGGGCAAACAAGTGATGAATTAGGCCGCCACTGCTGTTTATCATAGTGGCCCCTCTCTCTCTCTCTCTCTCTCTCTCTCTCTCTCTCTCTCTCTCTCTCTCTCTCTCTCTCATCTCTCTCTCTCTCTCCCCTAATGATCTACCATCTATCCCAAGTATTCATAACCCCCCCACCCCCACCCCCCCCCACACACACACCTTCCTTGTCCATTTTCCGCTCTTCCCTTTCTCAAGTCTATGTATTCTACCTTTTTTCCTCCTATACTGTTCTATCTGTCCTCCCCCTTTCCTACTGTGTGTTCTACCTGATCCGCAGTTTCCCCTCGCTCCCCCTGTTTGCTTTACACCCTTCCTCACCGTGTGTCCTGTTCACCAGTTCCCCCCACTCCTGTCTGTTCCCTGTTTCCCTGCCATTTACTACATTCTATAATCTCTCCCTCCTGCCTTTTGCCATGTACACTTCTCGCGGTCTTTTTTTGTAGTCCCAGTTCTTATAGAACAGGGGGTACTGTACAATGGGAACGAAGAAGAAACTCTCTCTCTCTCTCTCTCTCTCTCTCTGTATGTGTGTGTGTGTGTCCGTGGTCAACATGTGTTCCATTCGCTCCAGACAATACTGCTGGAGTGATCGTTCTGAAAATTTGTAGATATGGTCATTGTGGGTCACGGATGATGCCCGATGTTTTATTTGACCAGAATACCCGTTACTAACGGCTATGAATGGTAATTTTTTGATGTACAGTTTAAGCAATAACGGTTTATAAATTTAAGTGTAACCCAATTTTGTAAGCTCCTCGGTCGTATAGTGGATAGTGTCCCCGCCTGTCTGGAGGGAGACCCGAGTTCATATCCCCGCCGGGGAGAGCATCTTAAAAAAAAAATTCTCTTACATACAAAATTTCTACCACCGAAAGGGAAGAAAGTGCTATAGTGACTGATTCACACACACACACACACACACACACACACACACACACACACACACACACACACACACACACACCACATATATATATATATATAGAGAGAGAGAGAGAGAGAGAGAGAGAGAACTACTACTAACTGGGAGTACGTTT
>JADBJO010006885.1:15000-22500 GCA_016801955.1 Conus betulinus
CATCCGTATGCAGCTTAACTGACATTATTTAGAAAAAGATGGGGTTAGTTACCGCCAAGGACACAGACAAATAAATTGCAGGACAAGTGTGTTTGTCTTGTACTTTATTTGTCTGTGACCTTAGCGGTAGCTAACCCCCCTTCTTTTTGTTTCTAAAAATTTTGCTTCATTTTCCGCCCTCAGTCACTCCATTGAGAATCGAACACATTAACAATTGTGTCAGATTACGTACCTCAAGGGTCTAGTGACATCAACTCTGAATAGTTTCAATCTGTGTAGACAGATGAAAACAATTTTTTTTTTTTTCAAATTATAGAAGACTTCAATGCTTATTCATTTTTTTTTTTGAGGGGGAATCCCGTCAGCTAGTGACCAGTAACTATTAGCTAATTCATCCTTCTGTCTTTTAAATGGCAGTAGAATTACACGCATTTCCAAACAGCCCAGGCAAGAGCCAAGCGCTATGTATCTAAATTTAGTATCCCCAGATCCAGCGGATGTTTTTGATTGGAGTACCGTTGATGGTACTTCTTGAATAGCGATCCCGCACCTATAATGATCAAACTCGATGAGACCTGAACCAACTGATTGACTCAGAAAAGGGTTCCTAAATAAATCATGAACCTGTTAACTGGAAAAATCAATTTTCAAGATCATTAAGAATATTTCTTTTGGAGTTAAAGAATTTAACACTCGCTTTTTTTTCATAGATCATATAGTCTGTTTCAGAATGTTTTGCTGTCTGCCTCCAAATAATCTATCCCGAAGATAAAATCTGGCAAATCTGAATAAAAAGCATTTGGGTAACTTCTGGTGAAATGAGGCTTACAGGAAGGCAACACAGGCAAAAAAAAGGTGGGTTTTTTAAAACTTGAAAATATCCAAACAAAATAAGTGTGCCGTAGCCCGTCGTTAAAATAGCTAAATAGAATAGCAGCCATAGCAAAGTGTTAGTATTGGTAATAATTTTTTTGTTCAGATGAGGCATCTTATTACAAAGACATACAAAAAGTATGAGTATAGTGGAAAATAATGACAAATGGAATCAAACTACCGCTATGCCCCATTAAACAACAATTTACCTTTTTTTCAGATTTTGATGAAACTGAATCTTTCGTCGACTCATTTGCTAAAGCGGCAGTGAAAAAAAGCTTGTTCGAACAACATTAATTACATTGGAAAATGAGTAAAACAGTTTACGCAGCCCAGACCTCGTCAATAACAATTCTTTCACGATCCATAGCCCTACAAGTATTTAATGAATGCCTTTCTAAATTAGGGGGGAAAAGAAAATGTCAGTAAGTTTAGACGGCATATCAGATGAAATGTTACGTTATCAGCCTGCGAGGTTTATAGGCTTTTTCAGCTTATCTTTTCAAAGTAGTTTTCATGACGGTAAAGTGCCTTTCTTATGTAAACATTCTATGATTTTCCATTCTGTAAACAAGCAAAGCCTCGTTCAGATTTAAACGGCTATTGCTCAATCCCTTTAATACCCTAAGTATGTAAATTAATGGGGGGAAAAAAATTTCACGCACGCGCGCGCGCGCGCACACACACACACACACACACACACACACACACACACACACACGAAGCGATCTGAAGCGATCAAAGCTAAGTGCGTTTTCGTTATTTTATTCGTTTTTGTTTCACCTGAAGAAGACCTAAGAGGTCGAAACGCGTTGTGTTTTGTCTTGTGACTCGTTTGTCCACGTTTCTCTGGGCGGTTCGCTGACATTTATTTAAGATTTGTTTAGATTTCCGCCTGCAGTCTCACTTTGCAACTAGACCCTAAAATGTAGTAAAGATAGCACCTGATTTCTAGGGTTCTGGTTTGGCTATACATCACCAAATGGAAAACAGCATACAATATGTGTGTGTGTGTGTGTGTGTGTGTGTGTGTGTGTGTGTGTGTGTGTGTGTGTGTGAGGGAGGGGACAGAAAGACAGAGACAGAGATAGAGAGAGAGAGAGGATAGAGACAGAAAGGCAGAATACATTCAGACAGACAGACAGACAGACAGACAGACAGACAGACGGAGTCAAAGTGGGAAACAGACAGTGAGACAGAGAGAGAATGAGTGAGAGAGAGAGGTGGGGGAGTGGGAGAGACACACATGAAGACACTGAGACCAAGAGAGAGAGAGGGGGGCGGGGAGTACGAGAGAGACAGACAGACAGAGACAGAGGGAGACAGAGACAGACAGACAGACAGACAGAGACACAGAGAGAGGGGTAGAGACAGAGAGACAGAAGGAGACAAAGAGACAGACAATATTAGGCCAACAGATAGTGAGACCAAAAGACAGACCGACAGACAGAAGACAGACAGACAAAGAAACAGTGAGAAAGAGGTAGAGAGAGACAGACAGACAGACAGAGAAAGAAAGAGATAAAGACAAAAACCAAGAGAGATACAAAGAGAGACAGAGAAGACAGAGACGGAATTTACGACTGCGTACATAAGCGAATCTGTGATCATTTGTCAAGTCAGAAACCATCTATCGCCAGACAACTTTCTGTTTCGTTGGAGAAGTGTGGAACTCTCATGGCTTCTACAGATTCTTACTGTCTGTCTGAAGAGCTGTTTGGAAAGAAGCAAAGAATCCACACCATGTGTAATCTCCTGTGAAACCCACCAACGAAGAATGCTTATAACTGGGGAGAGTAGAGAAGTGCGGGTGTGTGTGTGTGCGTGCGTGCGTGCGTGCGCGCGCGCGCGCGCGCGCGTGTGTGTGTGTATGTGTGTGTGTGTGTGTGTGTGTGTGAGAGAGAGAGAGAGAGAGAGAGAGAGAGAGAGAGAATATGTGTATGTCTGTGTACGAGCGCGCGTATGTGTGAGGGTGTGTTCGAGCGCGCGCGCGCGCGCGCGTGTGTGTGTGTGTGTGTGTGTGTGTGTGTGTGCGTATGCGCGCACGCGTTTTTGTGTGTGTGTGTGTGTGTGTGTGCGTGTGTGTGTTTGTGTGTGTGTCTGTGTGTTTGAGTGCAGAGGAGTCGAGAGGGTGGAACAGGTGGGGGCGCATAGAGAGAGAGGGGGGGGGGTGCTGGAAGGAAGGATACCAATAGAAGGAAGGGGGGAGGAGGGAAGTGAAGGTTGGGACGGACAGCGGGAGAGGGGGGGGGGGAGGGGGGGAGAGGTCAGAGGTCATGTCCGTTTCTACCGCGTTCTGATTTCAAAGGCTCGCACACCGTGCAACGCATCAAAAAGAGATAACGCAGTGGCCATTGCTAATCTGGGGGTTTACAGACACCTGCGGTGTTGGAGATGACATTCCGCCACCGTACGTCTCTCTGGCCCATGGCCATAAAAAGATCCACCCTTCCTTAGCCTATCTACACCCCCCCCTGCTCCATCCCTAATTTCCTCGCCCCCAAACACTATTGAAAAGGGACAAAAAAAAAGAACCACGGTAGAGAGAAAAAAAGAAGCAAAACACTTACAGTAGGAAATGGGAAGCAAGATCACAAAGGAAAAAAAAAAAGAATAATGAAGTAAGGAAAGAAAGGGATGAAGAGAAACAAAAAAGGAAAGCACACGAAGATGGAAAGAGAATGGAGACGATAAGGAAGGTAGTGAATTTTGGGTAGAAAAAAAATGAATTTACAAAAAAAAAAAAAAATCGTGGAAAGAAAGGCAAGCAAATCGTGAATGCTGGCTGAAATATCCTTTCTTTTTCCTCTGTGTGTGTGAAAATCCACATGTGTATGCCGATGTCCTAATTACTATTCAATTGCCCCAATGGCCGCTGTTAGCAAGAGGGGAAAGTAAATTCCGAATTTGTGCAAGGCTATTAGCTATTCGCTTTTTGTTCATTCCTGATATTGGGTTTCAGCGAGAGAGAGAGAGAGAGAGAGGGAGGGAGGGAGGGAGAGGAGGGGAAGTGGACAGGAAGGGGAGACAGAGGGGGAAGGTGGGGAGAGACACAATGTGGTGAGGGACACAGAGAGTTACTGAGAGAGAGAAAGTCATACATACAGACAGACAGACAGCTGGAGAGAAAAAGACAGAGAGAGGAGGATTGACAGACAGAGAAGGAGAGAGAGAGGGGGGGGGGGGGGAGGGAAGGAGGGAGAGGAGGGAAGGTGGATGGGAAGGAGTGATGATAGGGAAGGTGGGGAGAGAGACGCGATGTGGTGAGGGACTGAGAGGGTTAATGCGAGAGAGAAAGTCATACATACAGACAGACAGACAGACAGCTAGAGAGAAAGACAGAGAGGGGAGGATTGACAGAGAAGGAGAGAGAGAGAGAGGGGGAGGGAGAGCGTGAGAGAGAGAGAGGGTGAGAGAGCGTGAAAGAGAGAGTGAGTGAGAGAGAGAGAGACAGTGACAGACTGAGAGATAGACAGACAGATAGAAAGACAGACAGAGAGAAAGTCAGAGAGAGAGAGAGAGAGGAAAGACAGAGAGAGAGAACATGGGTGAGAAAGGGGGCGTGAGAGAAAGAGAGAGGCAGAAAGACAGACAGAGAGAGACAGGCGGACAGACAAACAGACAGAAGGAGACAGACAGAGACAGGCAGAGAAATGGAGAGAGAAAGAGACAGAGACAGACAGAGAGAGAAACAGAGACAGAGAGAGACAGTGATAGAGAGAGAGATTGACAGAGATGGGGAGAGACAGAGACAAAGACAGGGAGAAGGACAGATACACACAGAGAGATAGACATATAGCGAGAGAATTAGGTACAGGGGCAGAGAGACAAACAGAGAGACAGACAGACAGACAATTAGGGAGAGGGGAGAAGAGAGAGAGAGAGAGAGAGAGAGAGAGAGAGAGAGAGAAGAGAGAGAGAGAGAGAGAGAGAGAGAGAGGGGGGGGGGGGGGTGGCATCATGTGTAACTGATGAGATTATGATTATGACACGTGTTTGCTTGAAAGAAGCATTCGACCAAAAGATTTGACTGACAGCTCACCTATTAGTTTAAGTGTGTGGATGCGTGCTTGCGTGCATGTGTGCATGTGTGTATGCATGATGTGTATGTTTCTTTATGTTTGTCCATGTGAGGGTGTGTGAGTGTGAGACAGAGAAAGTATGCATGCAAGCGTGTGTGCATGCCTGCACACGTGCATGTATGTGTGCATGCACACATAATAAAAAAAATATTACGTTAGTATGTTTGTGGGAGTATGTGGTTAAGATAGAGAGAGACAGAGACAGAGACAGGGAGAGAGAATGAGATGCACAGCCAAGGACAAAACAGGCAAACAGACATGGACACAAAGCCAGACAACACCAGCAAAAGTTTACTTGTGCGTGCATATGGAAACCAATCTATCACTTTAGAAACCATTTATTGCCAGACAACCTTCTGTTCGTCGGAGAAGTATGGAACTCTCATGGCTTCGACAGATACTCACTGTCTGTCTGAAGAGTTGTTTGGACAGAAGCAAAGAATCAATGCCATGTTTAATCTCCTGTGAAACCCACCAACAAAAAATCTTGACAACTGGTTGAGAAGAGAAATAAGTGTGTGTGTGTGTGTTGTGTGTGTGTGTGTGTGTGTGTGTGTGTGTTTGTGTGTGTGTGTGTGCGTGTGTGTGTGTGTGCGCGCGCGTGCATGCGTATCTGCATGTGTGTGTGTGTGTGTGTGTGTGTGTGTGTGTGTAGGTGTAGGTGGTGCTGAAAAGAAGGATACAAAGAAGGAAAGGGAGAGGAAGGAAGGGGAGGGGGTGGTGCGGGGATGTCGGGGGGGGAATGGTGGGGGGGGGGGGGGGGGGGGGGGGGAGTCGTATCCGTTTCTACCGCATTCTGATTTCAAATGATCTCACACAATGCAGAGCATCGGAAAGAGGTCACACGCTGGCCATTGTTAATCTTGGGGTTTACAGACACCTGCGGTGTTGGAGATGACATTCCGTTACCGTACGTCTCTCTGGCCCATGGTCATAAACAGATGCAACCTCCTTCATACCATCTATACCCTGCTTTATGACACTGTTTCCTCCCGCATTTCCTCGACCCTAAAAATACAAATAAAGAAAAGGGGAAAGGAAAAAAAAACTTACAGGAAAGAAAGGCAAGACGGTAGGAAATGGGAAGCAGCTGATAAAGAACAAAATGAATGATATAAAGAAACAAGGAAATCGACAGAAGTAAAGAGGTAAGCACGCAAAGCAAAAAGAAGAAAAAAAATCAAGAAAATCAGGAAGGTGATCAATATTCGGCAGAAAAGGAAATAAACGAATAAAAGTCATAGAAAGGAAAATGAGCAAACACTCCATTCTAAGCTCGCAGCTGGCTGTCTGAAATGGGTTTTAACATTCGTGTTGTGTGCGTGCATGAAAATCCGCATTGTATGCAAATGTCCTAATCACTGTTCAATTGCGCCAGTGGCTGCTGTTAGCAGGAGGCGGAAGTAGATCTCGAGTTGACTCAAAGATGTTAGTCATTCCATTTTAGGCTTTTTTCTCATGTTTTTTTTTTCTTTTTTTTTTTTTTCATGATATCAGTTTCAGAGAAGGATGGAGAAACGACAGGAGAGATAGGGATAGAGAGGAGGGAGGGAGGGCTAAGGACGGGGAGAAAGAGAGACAAGGGGTATGAGAGACACAGAGACAAGGTTAGACAGACAGACAGGCAGACAGAGAGAGAGAAACAAAAAGTGAGAGAGAGGGAGGGAGGGAGGGACGGACGGAGAGAGACACACACAGAGAGAGAGAGAGAGACAGACAGACAGACAGGCATGCAGACAGACAGACATACTGACAGACAGGGAGAAAATGAGTAAGAGAGAGAAGGGATGAAGACAAAGATAGTGAAAGAGACAAAGACAGAGGCAGTCACACACACACACACACACACACACACACACACACACACACACACACACACACACACACACTGTGAGAGAGAGAGAGAGAGAGTAAGAGAGAGAGTGCAAGCTAATGAAAGAGGGGGAGGGGTGAGGCAGGGAGAAATGCCGATCTTATATCTTTGTATAATTGATGTGATTATGATTATGACTGTTTGCTTGAAAAGAAGCAATCGACCAAAACATTTGACCACAGGTTCACCTATCAGTGTATAGATGTGTTTGCATGCACATGTGCTCGCATGTGCATTTTTCTTTGTGTGTGTGTTAGTATGATGGTGCTTGTGAGAGAGAGAGAGAGAGAGAGAGACAGAAGAGAGAGAGAAAGAGAGAGAGTGTGTGTCTGTATGCAAGTGTGAATGCATGCACACATGCGTGTAAATGTGCATGCATACATGTGTGTTTTTGTATGTGAGTGTGTGTGTGGGGGGGGGGGGGGGGGATATGTAGTTGTGGATGTATATGCTTAACAGAGACAGACAGACAGACAGAGGCAGAGAGACAGAGTGAGCGACAGAGACAGAGACAGAAAGACAAGCAGACAACACGGACAGGAGTTTATAATGTATCAAGTCAGAAACCACTTACTGTCAGACAACTTTCTGTTGATGGGGGAAGTACAAAACTCTCATGGCTTCTACAGGAACTCACTGCCTGTCTGAAGAACTGTGTGGAAAGAAGCAAAG
>JADBJO010006885.1:27500-35000 GCA_016801955.1 Conus betulinus
CAAATCTAACAATAATTTGTCTGAAACAGACCAGTTCGTGTAAACACATGTTCGTGAGCCATGAAACTTGATAGAATGGAGAATTTGCGGAACGTGTTTCATATTGCATGGACTGGTGGATCCTTTTGTCATGGCTGCTTGCAAACAAAACATCTTTTGTGCTTTGCCACATACAGCTTTTTTTTTGTTTTTAATCATGAGAAAAAAAAAATATATACGCCCCTTGGAATATCATGCGCAGGCATACGTTCGGATCAATTACTTTTGGAGCAGTATTGCCACACTTTAAATTATCTCAATATTTACGGAGGGAACCACCGGAATTTTGCATAATAATCAAAGCGTTACACACACACACACACACACACACACACACACACACACACACACACACACAGAGAGAGAGAGGGGGGGGGGGGGGGCGTGGGTGGGATGGGAATTGAGGGTGGAGCGCGGGCAGAAACAACTCAACTGTGCGTTAACTGGTAAAACCGCCAGATCTAGTCATAGGAGTGTGGTTTATCATTCTTTAAATGACCAACAAGCAAACAAACAAAACACCCCCCCCCCCCCCAAAAAAAAAAAAAAAAAAAAAAAAAAGGGTGAAAAAAAATCAGATGACAGTAATAAAATACTCGATATTCACCCAAGACATGGCTACATGCAAATAGTGCCTCAAAGAAGAGTTGAAATACCAACCCCAAACACAAACTACGTTGAAATATGTTTAAAATACACATTCAATAATTTTATCCACGACATTAATTCTTTCAGATCGTAAAAAAAAAAGCTACTGCCATCAATCTATATGGACGGCACAGACCATATGCAAAAAAAAAAAAAAAAAGAAAAAGAAAAAAAAAATTACAACCCGACTTTTCCCGGAAAGGTTTCAGGGAGAGTTGCGTCCCTTACATCAGGCATGATGGTGACCGAAAGCAGGAAGAAGCAAGGTGGCGAGGCTTGTTCAACACTCTTCAAATGGCCGATAGGAAATGAAATATGTGGTCAGACCGTTCTGTCCTTTTCTCAAGGAGGATCCACAGGCAATATCATCACGCCATTTCGTGTGAATTTGACATTTATAAGCTGAAATGTTTTTTCTGTCTCATCAGTCCAGAGCGTGTGATATGGCAGAAAGCAGGGGGGGCGGGGGGAGGGGGGGGGGGGGGAGACTGACCAGACTCAGAACCGTACACTTCAGAGGTCTGCACGTGTATTGCACTGCCTTTCGTGAGAATTTGAATTTGTATTATATTTATCATCATCATCATCATCATCACCATCATCATAGCAATAATGATAACAATTATTGTTATCATCATCATTATTACTATCATTATTATTGTCATTATCATTATCATCATAATTGTTGTTGTTATCATTATTATTTTCATTATTGTAGTTACTCTTATCAATATTATTGTTGTTGCTGTTGTTATCATTATCATTATTGTGTTAGTTAGTAGTAGTAGTAGTAGTAGCAGTAGTAGTAGTATTGGTAGTAGTAGTAGTAGTATCATTAGTATTATTATTACTTTCAATGTCTTGAACTTTGCAAATACATAAGCATATACACATGCAAATGCGCACGCGCGCGCGCACACACACACACACACACACACACACACACACACACACACACGCACACGCACGCACGCAAGCAATTATATATATAGATTTATATGTGTGTGTTTGTGTGTGTGTGTGTGTGTGTGTATATATATATATATATATATATAGAGAGAGAGAGAGAGAGAGAGAGAGAGAGAGAGAGAGAGAGAGAGAGAGAGATGATGCGTGCACATGAACGTGCGTATGTGTGGGAGCGTGCGCGCACTTGTGGGTGTACGTCTGTAGTATTTCAGATTGTGTGAATCAAATGCGAAGCGAATTGTCTGACATGATCGTGGCCAGCCTGCAGTGAACATTCCCTGTAGATGTGCAGACTGTTCACTGCGCTGTTGAAGGCCTCGCTGCAGTCAGATTAATGGTGCATGATCGTGGCCAGCCTGCAGTGAACATTCCCTGTAGATGTGCAAACTGTTCACTGCGCTGTTGAAGGCCTCGCTGCAGTCAGATTAATGGTGCATGATCGTGGCCAGCCTGCAGTGAACATTCCTGTAGATGTGCAGACTGTTCACTGTGCTGTTGAAGGCCTCGCTGCAGTCAGATTAATGGTGCATGATCGTGGCCAGCCTGCAGTGAACATTCCCTGTAGATGTGCAGACTGTTCACTGTGCTGTTGAATGCATCGCTGCTGCAGTCAGATTAATGGTGCTGTCCATCTGTGTCTGGCAGAGAAAGGGAGGTATGGATTGAGGGGAGAGAGAGAGAGAGAGAGAGAGAGAGAGAGAGAGAGAGAGAGAGAGAGAGACAGACAGACAGACAGGCAGACAGAGAGATAGAGTAACAGACAAAGACAGAGACAGATAGACAGACTGGCAGACAGACTCACACACACAGACAGAAAGACAAACAGACGAATAGACAAACGAAACGGAGAGACGCATAGACGTAAGGACACAGACGGATATGCAGACAGACAGACTGAAGGGGGAGAGAGAGAGGAGAGAGAGAGAGAGAGAGAGAGAGAGAGAGAGAGAGAGAGAGCGGGGGTGGGGGGGAGTGTCAGATAGACAGACGGAGAAACATACAGACAGATAGACGGACGGACATTCAGACTACAGAGAGAGAGAGAGAGAGACAGACAGACAGACACACAGTTGTGTGACGGCCACACACACACACACACGCACACACACACACACACACACACACACACACACACACATGGACTCATGCACGCACACACGCGTGCGCGGAACATATGCGCGCAAGTATGTGTACCAATCATACACTCCACTTTTATTTTGCCCTACATTTTAAGGAACTGCACGTTTGACATGTAGGGCAGACACACAAGTTGGGGAGGGGAGGAGGTGCTGGAAAAGCTGAGTGATGGAGAAGCAAGCGGATAAACAAGATCCCCAATCAGCTCTAGACGCTAAAAGAAAGAAAAAAAAAAACGAAACAAAACAAAACAAAACAAACAAAAACAGATCTAATTTCAAAGTGAAGCGACTGCAGGCGGAAATCTATACACATTTGGAATGTTAGTAATAGCGCACCGCAAAAAAAAAATAAATAAATAAATAAAAAGAAAATACTACTAATGAAAAAAAGTAAATAAAAAAAAAAGAAAAACCCGAAGACAAAAACGAATCACAGGACTAAACAGGACTTCTTCGGGCAAGATACTTTTTGCAACGAAAATCAATCACTTCTCTGCTTCCACTTCAGCGCAAGATGGGCGTTGAATGAATCTATTTAGAGGCATTAACATACGCACACAGACGTCCTAGCTATCAAAGAAAGTTCATTCAAAGCCTATCTTGCACTCAAGTGGATGAAGACAAGTGATTGCTCGTTCCTTTTCGTTTCCTAAGTGTTTTGTATCTTGCCTGAAGAAGACCTAAGAGGTCGAAACGCGTCGTGTTTTGTCTTGTTGATTCGTTTGTCCCCGATTCTTTTTTTTTTTTTTTTTTTTTTTTATTTTTCTTTTCTTTTTTTTCTTTTGACGTTGCGCTATTACTAACATTTGAAATTTGCTGAAAAAAACCCGGATAGGAGTATCATTCGTTTCTGTTTATTATGTCATGAAAAAGGAATGTAATATACGTATTTGC
The DNA here is from genome assembly GCA_016801955.1 of Conus betulinus. Classification (NCBI taxonomy): domain Eukaryota; kingdom Metazoa; phylum Mollusca; class Gastropoda; order Neogastropoda; family Conidae; genus Conus; species Conus betulinus. The sequence goes on from JADBJO010006885.1 coordinate 31,190, forward strand.
AATTAAGTTAGAAAAAAGAGGAAGGAAGGGGAAGAAAGGTACATTTTGACTTCACTTGCAAAGGTACTAGCTATCGAAGAAATCCTGAGAGAAACATTCTACATGAGCTTTCAACGACCTTTCTGTATAGTGTTTTTTACATCTCTCTCTCTCTCTCTCTCTCTCTCTCTCTCTCTCTCTCTCTCTCTCTCTCTCTCTCTCTCTCTCTCTCTCTCTCTCTCTCTCTCTCTCTCTCTCTCTGAATAGAAATTCGTGTGAAGATGTTTTGCGTGATATCCTTCAACAGTACCAGATTTTTTTGAAAGAGCGACAGAAACTCACAAAATTAATTCAAACTTTGCAGGCACACACACACACACACACACACACACACACACACACACACACACACACAACACACACACACACACACACACACACACACACACACACACACACACACACAACGTAATTCACGCAAACCAACTTGAAAGAAAAATAATGATCATGAAAAACGATTTGCAGTAAGCTATGATAAGTTCAAACACTATCTCTGTCAAAACGACTGCAGAGGAAACAATACAACTAAGCTCCAAAGTCAGTATCGGACAAAACACGCAAACATAGAGAGAACATTACACAGAAGATGAAAACAAAAAATTCTAATGAATTCAGTCATTTGATTCATGTCTCCGATCGGTCCTACATTGAGCAGCAATGCCTCATCACACCACCTGTAAGGGAGGTAAGCGAAGTTTCGTCCTCCACTTTTAAAAAAAAAAAACAAAAAAAAAAACAAAGAAAGACAAAAGAAAAGAAAAGGTAAAAAGAAGACCGTGCAAGGTGTCTTTCCTTAAACTGCCTTAGAGTAAAGAAGCAATACAGTAAAAAAAAAAAAAAAAAAAAAAAAAAAAAAAAAAGACAAGTCACTGTCAGGCCTCTGATTTTATGAAAGTTTCATTGGAAAAAAGGGATGTATGTATGTATATATGTATGTATGTATGTATGTACAGATTCCGGGCATAAATGCCGGTTGTTTGTAAAGCTTTGGATCGGTGTCGATGGATCCAACGAACAAGCAGAAAAATGTAGGAGCAAAACGTAATTATTTTGAAAATAACTTATTTTTTCGCTACACCATGATTCATGACATAAGACACAAGTTGAACAGACTACCCTATTTCATGGGGTATTTACTACTAATTAAAGTCTAGACAAAATCTTACATATATGCATACATACATACATACACACACACATAAACACATACATATACATGCATGCATACATAGATACATACATACTTACATACAAACACATTTTGACACACGCATGCATGCATAAATATTTCACACACATGCGCGCGCGCACGCACACACAAACACACACAGTGAGAGAGAGACAGACAGACAGAGACTCAAGGACTCAAAATGTTATTCAAATAAACGCTTAGCCGTCTTACTGAAGGGGTGAAAATATTGTAACTAGGTAAGAGAACAGAATACTAGGAGAGAGAGAGAGAGAAGAGAGAGAGAGAGAGAGAGAGAGAGAGAGAGAGAGAGAGAGAGAGAGTGTGTGTTAACTGGTGCACTTCTAAAAATCAATGTCCAAAATCTTTTGAACTGCTAAACATCGCTCTCTTATTCATGTAAGTTGATTTTCCAGGTATATCCATCTACAAGTATTTCACACTCCCTGTAGTAACTACTGAATCAAAACACTTAAGAAGCCACATGAAAGAGCACATCCATGATCAGTTTAATCAGTGTGTTCTGTTATACCCACGCCAGTTTAGATTCAGGGAACACCGTTTGTCATACTGCTCTTCACACTTCGGTCAAACTGTCTCTCCACACACGTTACCTATAATGACACATAAACTAGACCTCCCCAAGGCATTTGCTCTCATGGATTACACAATGCTATCTGAGAGCTAAAGATACAGGCTTATGTAATGTTATGTTAGAACTTACATCGTAAAAGTTTTTTTTCGGTTAGTAAGTGACAGAAGGTAGCACTTAAAGGATGTCTCTACGTCTTTGTCTGCTTAATATGGTGTATCCCAAGGTTTTATTGAAGCCTTTATTATTGTTGACTTTCGCTTTAATATATCTACAGTCTAGATTCAGATAAGTGGGACAGTCGAGTTGTTAGGGCATTTGGCTCTCAGTCTCAGAGGCGTGGTTTCAAGTCCCGATTGTGCCTAGAGAGTGAAGCGTGGAACATGTTCTTTCTAATCTCTTGGGTGTGCGTTTGCACAGACTTGCTGATGACGGAGTTCTCGTAGTATGGCTACTCACACGCACACATATAAGATACCTACAATATCGGTTCTATTACCCATGTTATCGTGCACTGGGTTATGGAAACACCAGACTAGCAGTTTGCACCACAATACGTAGAGAGGGTATGGGGGCACTCATTTTCACCATTGCCCACTGACGATGTTGTGATGAACATAAAAAAGCTTGTGACGGTGTTCATTTTATTACATCACTCTCATGACCTTTTTGACGTGGAATGTTATATAACGAACGAAAAAAAGTTTATATCTTTGTGTCCTCAGGGGAACGTCTGCAAGTGACACGATCTATGAATTAGTCGTTCTATACCGGGAAGATACCTACTTTGCGAAACGGGAATCTAGAAAAAAAAAGACTGACAGGCTTACTCAAATTATACGAGAGTGCATGCACTAAAAAGTAGATACATTACCAAAAAGCACGTGACGAAAATATCACAACCGTTCCATTATCGTCCCACCCGCAACGTCACGCATCTTACATCCCTTCACATGTCTGGTAAAGCACTGAAGAGATTAAAGCTCTAAAGAGCTCATTTTGTCATATATAAAGTCAGTCTTTTTTTTTCGATAATGTGACCTGCATACCTTTTTCCGAAAGAGTTCACCAGTTTCAAACACGGTACACTTCGTAAGGCTTGCATTCTTGAATACCTCTATATTACATATAAATTACACTGAAGTACATCGAAATCAAGTAGCAAACTTATCTAAGAGAAAACAAAACATTTTTTCAGGGCTACGTGAGTATTGTCAATATTTGATTCTTGATAAATCCCACAAAAAACTAATGCATTTGAAAAAAAAGAACCGTTTTTGACCATATAACCTTAAACACTTTGTCAAACACTTTAAAACTAAGGCTTAATAAAGCGCTTTTAAGTGTGCATGAAAACGGTTATATTTTACGGTAATTTGCATATACTTCATCATGAATTAACTTCGTCGGCATAAAAGCCATTGGTCTTCTTCAACAGACTTTCATACAAAGACTGCTGCTAAAAATTGAACTATAACTAACCCAAACAGACACACTCAGAGACTGTTGGATAAAGTACCCTGATGTGTCTTAATAGACATGCTGAAAAACTTATGTAGAGAATAAGAACGATCTAAACAGACACAATCCAAGACTGTTGTATAGTCTGACGTACCCAAAGTCATATATTAAAACTCTATCATTACACAACCGAGACTTACCTCAACATATACAGTACAACACTGCTATAAAAGAATTTTGCCTCATCTAAAGAGACGCAGTAAAAGACTACTACATAAACAAACGTCACTTACCTCAACAGCATAGTTAAAGACAGACAAATAAAGACAGCTTAGTAAAGGGTCTTGCCTTTGCCTTTAAAGAACCTTGCCTTGATATCAAAAGACAAGACCGCTCCAAGAAGAACCATGACTTATTTCAACAAGCACAATCCAAGACCGCTATAGAAGGAACGCTGCCTCATCTAAACAGCCACAGTCAAAGACTGTCTCACAAACAAACGTGACTGATCCCAACAGACACACTCAAAG
>JADBJO010006885.1:57500-62500 GCA_016801955.1 Conus betulinus
AGATCTAATCGAGAAGCACGCCTGGGTGATTTTGATCATTTCTTCTTCAAAACCACACACCATAACGAGGCTCAGACTGTTCCATATCCGTTCCGGAGGAGCGAGTATTAAGGGACGAAGGGGGAGGTAATGAATGTAGGGTCTCGCCGGTTCGAAGAGTTGCTGAACGTGGTGTGTTCAAAATGACGTGGGGTCTCGTTATTGATCGGCGAAGACACGCGTGTCACAAACTGTCTCCCTGGAGGGATGGGTGTGTGCATGTTGGGATAAGGCAGTCGTGGTGACCAAGGGAGAGAGAACTTGAACAGAAAAACTTATACTGAGTATCGCCCACTGAACAGACAGCAAGATACAACATAAATGCGACGGCACAGTTTTCACATGCAATACAAACTCAGAAACTTTTTTTTCAATCAAACACACTCTATCACAACAGAACAGGAGAGAAGCACCTGAGATATGGTCACCGTCTGGAAGACTTGGAAACAAAAACAAAAAAGAACTGGGTACCTCGGAGGGTGCGATAGTAGCTTTAAATACAAACAGGGTTACATATGCAAAAGTTTCCGAAGAAGCTTCTCAACAACTGTTGGGAAAACATACCCAACGCATAGCAGAGCTCTCTCTATTGCATTCCTCAAATCGGAATATATGCATAGACCCCCATAAGGCTTTTCGGGAGGGGGGGGGGGGGGGGGGGCTTTGCAAAGAAAAAAAAAAAACTTTTATGTCTAAGTTTTTCATTCTCGAACCCCAACCCTCTACCCCCACCCCAATCCTCTCACGAGAGGAGTGGCAAAGGCAGTAATCCAGGAGGAATCTTCCATAACCTAGCCCAGGGTTCCTTGCAGGTCACAGATAACCTCCATGAGCTCACATCCGGCTGGTCACCCTTCATTTCACAGTAGAAAAGCAGGGCGCCTCTCGTTCACAGACCAGCCGTTAACAGGCAACGATCCTGGCCCTAAGAGTTCAATACCAATTCTCTCTTTTTTTTCCCTTTTCCACAAAAACATTTTTTTTTTCATTTCACCACTAGGGGATTCCACAGGTCTTTTATAAAGTTGGAGATAAAAACTTCAGTTGTAGTCCCCCAGACCCTCACTACATTCTCCATCTCTCTCCCCAATAGCCATGCATACTTAATACCCGTAGCGTGAGGGCAGATCCGTCGTTTGTTTCTCCAGCCACTCCAGGTCAGCTGGCCATACAGGGAGGGGGAGAGAGGACGGGGGAACGAAGGGAAGTCCTCCCAAAAGTCGACACACAGGACACCGATGACGACCACACAGGGCTGTACAAGAGAGCGGGGCTGGAAAAAAAGCACAGCGTTGGTCTAAGTCCTTTTTTCGTAATAATAATAATAATAAATAGTAGTGAAATATATATATATATATATATATATATATATAAAGAGAGAGGGAGAGAGACACAGAGAGAGAGAGAGAGAGAGACACACACACACACACACACACACACACACACACACACACACACACACACACACACACACACACACACAAATAGCTGGATAGATAGATGGATAGATAGATAGACAGACAGACCGATAGGTGGACAGACAGAGATCCCCCACCCCCTACCCCCCACCCCCGAAATCAAAGGGGGACGAAAGGGTTAGAATTAATTGTTCGTCCTTTTGGGGGATGGGGGTTTAAAAGTCTTTGTTCCGTAATGTCTTCCACCCCCTGCCCTAGCCCTTCACTTCCCCCTGTCCCCGCCCCCCCCCCACCCACCCCCACCCCCCACCCTCCATATATTTTTAAAAATCTTGTACTACAATTAAAACAAACGAACAAAACAAAAAAAAAAAAAAAAAACAAGCTAGACTTCTTGTAATGTGGTGACCCAAAAACAATGAGATTATCCAGAGCAATGACCAAGTCTTCAGTCTGGGGGATCTCCCGGTCTGTAGGGTTTGTTGTATGCGTCTGGCTGTTCCTGCATCTTGTTCTCACATGCTGCGATTAAGAGGGGGCTGGAAGTTCCACCGCCTCCCTATCCCCACCTGCCTTCTCCTTTGTGGGCAAATGAATCAAACGCACACGGAGACACACAAACGCAAGCATATATAGACACGCACTCCCCCATAAGTTTGCCTGCACACACACACACAAACCCACGCACGCATACGCGCGCGCGCACGCACACACACACACACGCGCACACACACACACACACACACACACACACACACACACACACACACACACACGCATACGCACGCGCGCGCGCGCACACACACACACACACACACTCTCTCTCTCTCTCTCTCTCTCTCTCTCTCTCTCTCTCTCACACACACACACACACACACACACACACACACACACAAGCGCGCGCGCGCGCACGCACGCACGCACGCCCGCATGCACGCACTCTCTCTGTCTGTCTGTCTGTCTCTGTCTCTGTCTCTCTCTCTCTCTCTCTCTCTCTCTCTCTCTCTCTCTCTCTCCTCCACACACACACACACACACACACACACACACACACACACACACACACACACACACACACACACACACACGTGCACGCGCGCGTGCGAGGGAGACAGGAAGAGAGAAAGCAAAAGACAAATTGTTCAGATCTCCATAATGTAATCGACGTAGTTAGACAATACGTTTTTCATAGTTAGTGATGTATATATTGACTTATATAATTATGGTATAGAACAATGCTTTAAAGGATCTATGTCCCGAAGTACGGGTTATTCACTGGATGTTTCAGTCCTTGCTCACTTTGAATTGAGTGCTCTTTAATAAATCTTATTTTCCTAATTATCATCAGTATTTCTTTTCATCACGGATGATAAAAATCTAGAAAGAGAGGGGGTTAGTTACCGCCAAGGACATAGACAAACAAAGCACAGGACAAGACACAATGCGTTTCGAGCTCTTGGGTTTTCTTGAGGTAAAGCAACATTTAGGACAGTACGAACGGAGAACGTAATGCCACTTACCTTCCCATATATTCGGCACCCGAACACAAAACACGGATGATAAATCGAGCTTGGGCCTCCACAGCTCTGCCAAGTCTTATCCGCATTGAGGATGCTAATAGACTAGTTATTTCCTTTGAATTTCATATTTCATTTTTTTTTTCATATTTTCATTTTAAAGTGCACGTCTTTCAGAGTTACATTGTGTTTATTGGTCTTGTTCCTGTTTCTAGGACAATACTTTGTTTGTTTTTTCCATATGTGCCTACAGTCCTCTGTGGTAGTAGGACTGATCTGTAACAACAATGAAACTGAACCAGCCGCCTCTGAAGCAGTTGTTAATTTAACATCGCGGATTCCCGACTTGGGGGTTCTGAGTTCAATTCCATTAGTCATCTGTATTTACGGGACATTTCTCTCCATGACCGACTCCTGCCGAGGGTTGAATTGGCTGTAAACTCCACTGGGAATACTAAAACCACACAGGCGAATTTCATCCGCTGAATGGATTCGTCTGTGAGAGTGTTTTTCAAATTGTCTGACCAACACTGCAGGTGTCTTTATCTCTCGGGCCTGGTTGATACCGGGGTCTGTCGTTAAAGGGAGCCTACAGTTCTGGCGTGCAGTCTCAGACTGAAAATGACTTCCATAGCATCATCTTCATTATCCGCATCGATCAGCACAGAAAAAAAAAATCAATGAAATAAACCAAAAGAACAATAAATCTTTTTTTTATTTTTAAGCGTCGCGGGTTGAAGAACAAGGCGATTTGTCATTATCTTAATTGGGCATTCAAACAAGACGGGGTGCTCAGAGGAAAGTAGATGCTCTCAAACTCTTACTGTTGAGTTTCATATGAAGTCAGAGCAAATCATTCTTTCGATTTCTTAATTTAAGTAAAAATGAATATCTCAATAGCCGTGGAGGCGCTGCTCTGTTAGGGCTTTACTATTCGTGGGGCACGGCGTGATTGAAGACGTCGCCCATCCCATTCGCCCTTGCGCCAACCTCAACAATCTCCAAACTGATTGGACGATCCACTGACAGCAGGGTGGAAGGAGATGATGTTCAAGCTGCTAAAAGCCAATGACACTAGTGGTTCAAACACAAGACCCTCAGTTCAGCAAATAATCTCTTTAACCATTTGACCACAATCACTCCTTCATTTGAGATGGCGGCTTTCTTCCCTGATGGTCTTGATATATGAGGATGAAAACATCAGACAGATGTTTGAAGGGTAGAGGTAAAAGCGAAACTCTTTTGCAGCTAGATGGGCTGTAGGGAGAGCGTAGACATCCGTCACACACATCATTTTTTTTTCCCGTGGAGGGTTTGTAGATGGGGGGAGGGTCGAGTAATCCTAAACACAGGCTAAAAGAATTACTATCCATACATTGGTCTCTTACAGGATATGGAAAACAAATAAAATGGCAACGTTTAAATCATTACAAAATGTCAATGGTGCATGATGTCATGCGTCAATCTACATCAATTCTTCAAAGAGAGTTGACCAAAAGCTGACACACATGAAACAGACACACAACTGAGACCTAGGTCAGCATCACGTAAAACACAGGTGTCCCTCCAACACAGGTGTCCCTCAAACACAGGTGCCCCTCAAACACAGGTGTCCCTCAAACACAGGTGCCCTCAAACACATGTGTCCCTCAAACACAGGTGCTCCTCAAACACAGGTGCCCCTCAAACACAGGTGCCCCTCAAACACAGGTGCCCCTCCAACACAAGTGCCCCTCAAACCAGCTGTTAGCAGGCAAGCACAGGGCAATGTAAAAAAAAAAAACTAGGTCATTAAAGACACAACCGGCACGCGACAGAACAGCACAGAAACACACAGAAACCTACATCATAAGAGTTCAAGCCAGACAAACGAACGGGGGTAGAGAGGGGGAACAAAAGAAAGAAAAGGGGGTAGGCGGGACAAACTGGATTATTCGGGTCACTCTCGAAGTGGAGTGACGGCAGGCAGAAGTTGAAACTTACTTTAAAGAAAGTGACCATACCACCGAATGAATGAAACAAAATA
>JADBJO010006885.1:67500-70000 GCA_016801955.1 Conus betulinus
GTCTCTCTCGTCCCCTCTCTCCCTCTCCTCTCATCTCTCTCTCTCTCTCTCTCTCTGGTGTGTGTGTGTGTGTGTGTGTGTGTGTGTGTGTTGCTCTAAATGACTCTCCCCAAGTCCTCTCTCTCTCTCTCTCTCTCTCCTCTCTCTCTCTCTCTCTCTCTCTCTCTCTCTCTCTCTCCTTTAACTGCCCCTCTATCCGTGTCTCTCTATATCTGTCTGTCATTCTCTATCTGTCTGCCTGTCTTCCTGTCTGTCTCTCTGCCTGCCCTCTGCCCGTCTGGCTGTCTGACTGTCTCAGTCTCTCTGTCTCTGTCTGTCTGTCTGTCCGTCGTTCTGTCTGTCCTGTCTGTCTGTCCTCTCTGTGTGTGTGTGTGTGTCTGTCTGTCTGTCTGTCTTCTCTGTCTCTCTCTCTCTCTCTCCTCTCTCTCTCTCTCTCTCTCTCTCTCTCTCTCTCTCCTCTGTTAATTGTTCTTGTCTCTTCCTCTGTGTCTGTCTGTCTGTCTGTCTGTCTGTCTCTGTCTGTCTCTCTGTCTCTCTCTCTCCTCTCTCTCCTCTCTCTCTCCCTCTCTCTCTCTCTCTCTCTCTCTCCTCTCTCTCCCTCTCTTCTCTAATGTGTCTGTCTCTTCCTGTGTCGGTGTCTTCTCTCTCCTCTGTCTTCTGTCTGTTCTCTGGGTGCTTCTGTGTGTCTCCTCTCTCTCTGTGCACTCTTGATATGTTCTGTCTCCCTGTCTGTCCCTGGGTCGGTCTCTCTTCTCCTCTCTCTCCTCCCTCTCTCTCTCTCTCTCTCTCTCTCTCTCTCTCTCCCCTCCAGTAAAGAGAGTTAAATGGGGTTGACCTCACTGTCAGCCGTCTTGAGTGTCAAGTATTTGATGCATCGACATCCCGCGAGAGCGCATGCGCATAACTAAGCCAATCAAGAGCTCGTCCCATCAAACAGCCGGGGCCCGTCACTTCAAACGTTTCCCTTTGTGTCTGTCTCGGGTTCTTTGTCTGTCTTCCCCTCTCTGTCGCTTTCCGTCTGCCAGTCCATCTGTGTGTGTGTTCTTGTCTGTGTGTCTGTCTATCTGTCCTGTCTGTCTGTCTGTGTGTCTCTCTCTGTTCCTTTCTCTGTCTGCCTGTCTGTCTGTCTGTCTGTCTCTTGTCTCTTTCTCTCTTTTCTCTTCTGTCTCCTCTCTCTCCCCTCCTCTCTCTCTCTCTCTCTCTCTCTCTCTCTCTCCCCCTCCCTCTCTCTCTCTCTGTATGTGTGTGGTGTGTGTGTGTATGTGTGTGTGGTGTGTGTGTGTGTGTGTGTGTGCGTGTATGTGTGGCGTGTATGTGTGCGTGCGTGCGTGCGTGTGCGGTGTGGTGTGTGTGTGTGTGTGTGTGTGTGTGTGTGTGTGTCTGTCTGTCTTTGTCTCCGTCTTTGTGTATCTGGCTATTTGTCTTTCTGTATGCCTGCCTCTCTCTCTGTCCCCCCCCCCCTCTCTCTCTCTCTCTCTCTCTCCTCTCTCTCTCTCTCTCTCTCTCTCTCTCTCTCTCTCCTCTCTGTCCCTCTCTCAGAGAGAGGGAGAGAGAGAGAGAAGCAAACGACAGACAGACAAATAGGCAAGCAGAGAGAGAGAGAGAGAGATAGAGAGAGAGAGAGAGAGAGAGAGGAGAGAGAATTGACACGGATGGACAGAAAAACAGATAGTCTAAGACAAAAAAGCAGATCGACAGAGACAGCAGCGCAAAGCTGCAAACAAGACAGCCGGCAGAAAAGACTGGTTTATCATGCAAACGCTTTGGAGGGGTTTCTTTGGAGACTTTGCAGGCAGACTGTTCCCATGCAGATGGGACAGGAAGAATCCACGGAGGCCCTCACACGGCGCGTGACAGAGCAGACACATACCACTCCTCAGCCACTCTCATCTGCATCACTATAAGGCTGCAAAGCCAAGCTGCCATTTCTCCAGTCATCTCTTATAGCTTGTCCATGTTCTTCTGCGATTGCGGGGGAGGATGAGAAGGAGAAATTTACAGTGGAAAAAAAATGGGGTGGGTGGGTGAGGGGGAGGAGAAGAGGGTTAAGGATGAGAAGATGGGTAAAGGGGGGAAGGGAGGGAGACTTAAATGTCTGAGAACGTGGACGTGCGTTCTTGAAAGAACAGTATTTTACCTAAAAAAAAAAAAAAAAATTGAGGGTGGAAAATGCGAAAGGCGTACAGACGATGCTATGCAAGCTCCAGTGAAAATAGGTTTTTTGCTTGTTGTGGTAGGAATTTTTTAGGCATTGAAATGCAGTCCGTTGGTGCTGCTCTTTTGTTTATTTCAGACATCAGTGAACTTAAAAGTCTTAATGCTTTGTCATGTCAGGTATTGTCCATTGAACCCTCCTCATGTCTTGTGTGTTTCGTCATACCCTTTGATCTCCAACTTCTGTACTGTAGGACTACTTTGAGAAAATCTCTCTCTCTCTCTCTCTCTCTCTCTCTCTCGTCTCTGTCTCTCTCTCTCTCTCTCTCTCTGTATGCGTGTGTCT